>JACEIK010004556.1:0-14763 GCA_018107945.1 Datura stramonium | reverse complement strand
CACTAGAACTGCAAACCACATAATATCATATAAGAACCAACTGAATGACAAGGTAGAAATCAAGTAGTATAGGATTTAAGAATGTTCATTTGACTAATGGAGATACTAAAAAAGGTAGCACACGTTGGTTCTTACATTATGAATAACATAGATGTCTTGAATAATGTGTTGTGCATTCTAAATTCCAAATATAACTTGCTATTTGTATCAAAAGTTACCAAGGATTTGAATTATTTAGTTTTCTTTTTGCCATACTTTTTCATCTTTTAGGACTTTTACAGTGGGCAAGTGAAGATGATTGACAGAGAGGAGGATGGCTTTTGTCTGATCCCACAAAACTTTAGCAGGAATAAAGATGTTGAAGGTAGGAGATGGAATATAATAAAGAAGAATGTAGACATTGAAATTTGACACAAACGACTAGGGCATGCTTCCATAGGAGTTGTGAAGAATCTTATGGAGTACCTCTTGAAGAATGTAAAATAGTTATCAATAGACATACTACATGTCCTTTCAATAATAGTGATAGCAGAACCAAGACATTTTACATTTGTTGCACATTTATGTATGGGGACCTTATCAAATATATACTTTTTTGGAAATAACTCGCTTCTAACAATTGTAGATGATCATTCTAGAATGACTTGACTATATTTGTTGAAACTTGAAACTGATGTGATAGCGCTCCTTAAAAATTTTCTTTAAAATGGTGCACTTGCTATTTGAAAATATTATTAGAATGGTCAAATTAGATAATGAATGAGAGCTTATTAATGTAGAATTTAACCAGTCCCTTCAAATCTATGGAAATCATTCATTAGAGAAACTGTGTTTATACTCCCCAACAGATAGGATTGCAGAAATGAAATATAGATATAAGTTGGAAATTGCAAGGAAAGTTAGATTTCGAGGAAGCATACCACTGAAATTTTAGAGACATTGTGTTCTATGTGACATATATCTCATCATCAGGATGCCTCCTATGGCATTGGAGGGTGAATCACCATATGGGATATTTCATAAACAACCACCCAGTTTGGCACACCTCAAAGTGATGGAGTGTTTGTGCTTTGCTAAACAATTGAACATTCATGAAAAATTTGCTCTTATGACAATTTAAGCAGCCATGATGGGATATTCCCATTTCAGTAAAAGCTAGATTCTGTATGATTTGACTAATGATATTTTCTTTGTGAATAAGAGTGTTATTTTTAAGGAGACAGTATTTCTTTTTAGAGGAAAGTATCCAAATCAATAACCCATGTTCTTTATCACTAATTCAAAATATTTTTGTTTCAAATGAATAAAGGAGGTAGTTGTACCTTGATGCTACTGATCCAGTTGAGGATATTGTGGGAGGTGGAGATGCTCCTGCTTTAGAAGACATTGTAGCAGTGCCTGACCCATCACCAATTCATGCACTAGTAGTTAATGTGTCAATAGCAGCGTAACCTTATCAAGCAACACCTAAATTGTCTAGATACCTTTACGTTAATGCTTGAACCTATTAGGATCGAAATAATCAAGTGTCTTGCGGAAGCTAACACGGCAAACTAAAAGACGCTAAATAAGAAGACAAATAAAATATATATCAAAAGAGATACAATAATTTAACATGGTTCGGTCAGTTGACCTACATCCACAAGAAGAGATAAGCAATCCACTATATAAAAGAGTATAAAATAGCGAGAGAAAATAACCTCATATATTTACTTAGAATAAAAAGAGGTTCACACAAAAATTACACTACCACTTATGTCTCATAAATTTTCCCCCTAAACAAGACTCTCGAAGCTCTTAAGACTACATTGTGGATGCTATCAAGTTAGGAGGAAGGAACCTCAATTTATAGAGTCCAACACCTTTTCCTACAGAAAAAAGAATTAGCCAAATATGAAAAATTTGTGTTTTTCTTTTAGAAAAAGAAAAATCCAATTATGGTAAGAAAGTCAAGACAAACACTCAATAATTCTCCCTTAGCTTAAATTTCTAACAAAATAAATTTGCTCCACCTTCTTCATGTAATCTTCAATAGGTTGAATCTCCTCTATTAAATCTTTGTCTCTACACAGAGTAACAGTCTGATAAAATTTCTCAAATAAAAATTTTCATCGTCAAATAGGTTGCGGCCAGCTAGAATTAAATCCGCCAAGATGAACACCATTTGAACCTCGCTCTGATACCACTTGTTATAGAGCGTAACTCATTTAGGATCACTGATTCAAGCTTTGATACGACTTGTTAGGATTGAAATAATCAAGTGTCATGTGGAAGCTAACACAACAAACTTTGAAAGACACTAAATAAGAAGACAAATGAGAAATATACCAAAAGAGACACAATAATTTAACGTGGTTCGATCAATCGACCTACATTCACAAAAGGATTGAGCAATCCACTATATAAAAGAGAGTATAAAATATCAAGAGAAATAACCTCACAAATTTACTCATAATAAAAAGAGGTTCACACAAGAATTACACTACCACTTGTGTCTTACAAATTCTCTCCATAAACAAGACTCTCAAAGACCTTAAGGCTACATTTTAAGAGGAAAGAGCCTCAATTTATAGGTCCAATACCCTTTTCTATAGAAAAAAAAATTAGCCAAATATAAAAAATCTGTATTTCTCTTTTAGAATAAAAAACTGATGATGGTAAGAAAGCCAGGACAAACTCCCAACAGAACCAAGGACTAAGAAGAGGTTATGAAGTAACTCGACTAATAAGGAGAGGAAAGACCTGGAAGCTTCTCAAGATCTACATTGGGTTGGAACTCTACGGAAAAAGATTACAACATTGGAAGAAAATCACACTTGGGACTTGATCCAACTCCCACCTGGCAAGGTGGCTGTAGGGTGTAAGTGGGTATTCAAGCTAAAGTATAAATCTGATAGGGAGATTGAGAGATACCAAGTAATATTGGTGGCTAAGGGTTACCATCAAAAGTAGGGCCTTGACTACCGTGTGTGAAGAGTGTGACCGTAAAATAAGTGATGTCCATAGAAGCTGCACAAAGATGGTTCCTCCTCAATTGGATGCTATTGCAATGTGTTTTTGCAAGAAAAAATTCACGATAAAGTTTAAATGTCATTACTAGAGGATATTCCAAGCTAGGGGAGAATAGGACAATTTGCTGACTTGTCAAATTTTTTTATGGTTTAAAGCAAGCCAGCAGGTAGTGAAATGTCAAGTCGACTGAGGCATTGGTTCCTCAGGATTCACTCTAAGCAGCTTGGATCACTCTTTATTCACAAAGAGGCCTAACAATGACATAGTTGTCATCCTTGCTTATATGGATGACATGTTGGTTACTGAAAACAACATACAGCTGATTGAGACTACAAAGTTGAGATTACAGGAAGTATTCAAAATAAAAGATCTTGGAGAAGTGAGATTCTGTAAAACCCCGAAAATTTTCTAGACCAGACTCAAACATTGCAAGAAAATTCAGAAGAAATATCAGAAAAAAATTCCTCATAATGACTGAGACAATGAGTCGTGGTCAACTCCAACGACTCGTTGTATCAGTTGTGGTTAGTAGGGCTTGGTCTCTCGGGAACCCACGAGACAAGGAATGACCCTTTGTGAGAAACAACGAGTCGCCCTGTCATTCGTGGTTTTCCCAGCACAGAAACCCTTTCCAGGACCCCACGGCTCAACTAATAAGTCGTTGTCAGAAAAAATGACCCATTGTGAGAGTCGTTGGGTGAAAACCTTGAAATCCCCTTCCAGTGACGACGAGTGGAAAAAACGACCCGTTGTTTCCCACGATGAGTCGTTGTCATCACCCCTCGTGCCAACTTAGACATTTTTAGAAATCCTTCCAGTGAACCTAACGACTGGACACAATGACTCGTTGGGTCCATCAACGACTCATTGTGTCACCCATCGTCAGACCCTCTAGGTCTCCTATTACAGTGGCCACGGGAGGAACCAACGACCTGTTGGTTCATCCAACAAGTTGTGATGACCCTCGTTGCAAAATCCAGTGTGTTCTAGTCCCAGGCAGTGGGTCCAATGAGAGGTCCCAACGAGTTGTGGTCTCAACCAATGACTTGTTGAGTGACCCGTTGGGACCTTTTCGACTAGTTTTTAGATTTTATTTTAAGGGTTATATTTGTAATTTCACACCTATTTAGTCCCAAAACTACATTATTTTAAGAATTATTTCAGAGATAATAGGGGTATTGAACGATTTTTCCCCTCACTTCCCACTCAGACCTTCAAAAAACATTCGTAAAATTCACTCAAGAACTCTCAAAGCAAGAACTAGGGCAGTCTACTTCTCCTCAGATTCTGAAGGGATCTCTTTTGACTTTCTTATTAGGTATGTGGTAATTAAATAAGAGAATAGTTCTTTCCTTGTATCCCTAAAAACCTTGTCTAATTTCTTCTCCATCAGTTATAGCCCTATAGCTTCGAAATGTGAAAAGTTTTCAGACAGATTTCTTTTTGGGTTCAAAGGAAATATTTCTCAAGGTTTTAAATTTCTTATTTATTCCCTATTTCTAGAAATTATGGAAGATTGTAGCTAGTAGCATAATTCAGCCCTAGTCACAGCTTAGCAGAAATTAGAAAGTTGTGGCTTGATCTATCAGTTGGGTTTCCCATATTTCTAGAAAATATTGAGAATTCAGTCAAATACTTGTTATTCCAGTCTCAGTCAATTATTAAAATATTCGGTATAATCCAGTAATGTCAGTTGATCAGTTTGATGACAGTTAATTCTTGAGGTATCCGTGATGCCTCTCAGTTATCAGTATTAGACTCAAAATAAGATTTTAGCAGTTTTATAGGTGGTCATGACACTTTCAAATAAGCAAATCTGACCAGCCTTAGGACCCCAACTTCAAATTACAGTTTGTTCTTTAGACGGTTACGATGCTTCCAGATAAGCAACTCTGACAAGTCTTGGAACATCAGTTACAGAATCCGGTCCAGTAAGACTCTCAGGGTACTTCCAGATAGGTATTCCTAACTTAGTCTGGGGCTCCAGTTTGGAGCTATCAACTTAGTAGTCAGTCTAGGACTATCCAGTGGGAGTAGGACTTAGCATCGAGCGGACCGGGGTTCCAGCGCACCTAGGTTCCCAAAACTATGTTGCCAATGTAGGTTATATTTTATCAGCCTCAAGGCCCAAACATGTGATCACTCAGTTCATGCCTTTATACCCTGACAAGGTATATTAGATTCTACCGATGAGGTGTATATGTTGAACTCCACGTCTAGCTCACGTGGTTATATTTCGGTTATAGACTCTCCCACTAGTCATCATAGTTCAGTCTTAGATTACTCAGTTCAGATCAATTCAGTACAGTATTTCAGATTAGTATCTCAGATTTAGGGCATGTCTTTGACCATCAGGCAGGGTAATTTTTACCATCTCAGTATATCACAATTATTCAGTTTCAGTATTTTCAGTTGGTCATTGCATGTATTTCTAGTTCAGTTATTTTTTTTCCTTGTGTATGGTTTCTCTCACTTACTCAGTACATTCAAAGTACTGACGCATAACTTTTATGCTGTATCATTTTATATACAGCTGCAGGATCTCAGTCTCAGCCCCGTTAGCATATCGCTTTCAGAAGTTCCAATTGAATTATTGGTGAGTCCTCATCTTTCGAGGACGAGGTTTAGTACTTTTCAGTTATATTTCTTTAGTTAGATTTAGAGTTAGCTGGGGACCGTCCCAGCAACTCATCAGATAGATGGCTTTTAGACACAGACAGAGCTTTCATATTTTTAGTTTTGCTTCCAGTTGTATAAAACTTATAATTTAGTTCTCTTTCATAAAATGTTTTATTTGATTATTTTAATGCTTCCGCTATGTATTTACTCAGAATGCTAGTGTTATGATAGACCAGGGGTTAACTTGGGATTACTTGTGACTCCAAGTACCGTGTCTCATCTAGGGTATAGACTCGGGGCATGACAAACTTGGTATCAGAGCACTAGGTTTAGAGTATCCTAGAATGTCTGAAAGCTGCATCAAATAGAGTCTTTTTCATGGGTGTGAAGTGCGCCACACTTATGACGGGGAGACTACAAGATGTTATTAGGAAAACCCCCTTTTGTTCATACTCTTTATCGTGTGTTGAAATTCTGTTATAGAATCATTCTCCTAACTCGTGCTCTATTTCATTTCAATGAAAATCATGCCTCCACAATGTGGTAATAGAAGAAGGGTTGGTAACGATCACCAACCTTCCCCACCAGCTCAGTTGCCCCTCAGGACGACTCAATTTCTACCGCAGAGTTCAGGGCGACGATCCAGTTGCTCGGCCAAACAGTTACCAATCAGGTGAACCAGCAAGTGGTTTCGATCAATAACAATGGGTCCGCAGTAGCTGCCTAAGTTCGGGACTTCACTCGAATGAACCCTCCAATTTTCCACGGATCTAAGGTGGGAGAGGACCTACAGGAATTCGTGGATAAGGTTAGAAAGATCACCCAAATTATGGGTGTCAGTTCCTCGAAGAGTACCGACTTGGATGCCTACCAACTGAAAGGAGTAGCCTAGATCTGGTAGGAACAGTGGAAGGAGGGGAGACCAGCGGGAGCAGGACCGGTGGAATCTAAAATAGGGAAATGAGACGGTGAAAGAGTACGCACTGGAGTTCACCAGGTTGTCTAAATATTCTCCAAAGATGGTAGCCGAGTCAAGGGCTCATATGCTGAATTTGTTAAAGGGGTGTTGAACTTGGTCCTCAAGGAGTTTAAGACTACAATGCTTATTAAATACATCAATCTCTCTAGCCTCATAGTTCATGCTTAGCAAATTGAGGTAGAAAAATTAAAGGACTTGGAGCGGGAGAACAAACGAGAAAGAACTGGCCAGTCAGATTATGGCCATCAGAGATCTAGTGGTAGTAGCTACCCACAGTAGTAGCAGAGGGCTCCAGCCCCCACTTCAGTCAGTACCCCTACCTTCCAGTCCCGCAAGGATCTTAAAGGTGGACCATCTGGCTCACAACCCAGAGTCATAGTGCCAACAACTGGTATAGCTACCCATCTTTCCCTAAGTGTGGAAAGAACCATACATGAGAATGTCTTCAGGGCCGAGAGGGTTGTTTTGGGTATGAACAGCTTGGTCATCGGCTCAAAGAATGTCCTTCAGCAGGAAGGGGGAGATCACAATCCACCACTTCAGCAGCTCCAGTAGGCCGACTAGCTCAGCAGGCCAAAACTTCAGGTACGGATGGCGGCAAGTGCCAAAACCATTTTTATGCATTGTTTTCTCGTCAAGATCAGGAGAGCTCACCTGACGTGGTCACGGGTATGTTACGCCTTTTTCATCTAGACGTGTATGCCCTACTAGATCCAGGATCCACCCTTTCATTCGTGACTCCCTATATAGCAGTTAAGTTCTATATCAATTCAGAGGTCCTCTCAGAACCATTCTCAGTCTCCACCCTAGTTGGTGAGTTAGTTAGAGCCAGCCGGGTGTATAGAAACTGCCCAGTCTCAATCTTGAATAAGGTCATTCCAGATGATCTAGTAGAGTTAGACATGATTGACTTTTACCTCATTCTTGACATGGATTGGTTACACTCTGGTTATGCCTCAGTCCACAGCAGAACTAAGGTCGTCAAGTTTCAGTTCCCTAATGAGCCAGCTTTAGAGTGGACGGGCAGTAGTTCAGCGCCTAAGGGTTAGTTTAATTCCTACCTTAAGGCTAGAAATCTTATTTGCTAAGTATGTATTTATCATCTAGTTCAGGTAAAAGATTCCAGCTCTGAGACCCCAACTATCCAGTCACTCCCAGTTATCAGCAAGTTCCCTGACCTATTTCCCGAAGATCTTCCTGGAGTCCCTATTGAGCGGAAAATAGACTTCGGTATAGACCTTCTCCCAGATACTCATCCCATCTCCATCCCTCCTTGAATACTGGCTCCAGCTGAGCTTAAGGAGTTGAAGGAGCAGCCAAAAGACCATCTCAACAAAGGTTTTATCAGACCCAACATTTCTCCCTGGGTAGTACTATTCGTGCAAAAGAAAAACGGTACCCTCATAATGTGCATTGATTACTTTCAGTTGAACAAGGTTACAATCAAGCACATGTATACCCTACCCAGGATTAACGACTTGTTCAATCAGCTTTAGGGAGCCAGTCGTTTCTCTAAAATAGATCTCAGGTCAAGGTATCATCATCTGAGAGTCAAAGAATGTGACATACTGAATCAGCTTTTAGAACTCGGTATGTTCACTACAAATTCGTGGTTATGTCCCTTAGATTGACTAATTTCCCCGCAGCTTTTATAGACCTGATGAACAGAGTCTTCAAGTAGTATCTAGATATGTTCATCATTGTATTTATCGACGACATTCTGGTATACTCCAGAAATGAGGAAGAACATGCTAATCACCTGAGGATAGTGCTTCACACGCTCAGAGACCGCCAGTTGTTCAAAAAATTCAGCAAATGTGAATTCTGTTTGATGTTTGTGACTTTCCTTGGTCACGTGGTCTCGGGTGAGGGTATTCAGGTAGATCCTCAAAAGATAGCAGCAGTAAAAGACTAGCCTAGACCTACCTCCCCAATTGAAATTAGAAGTTTCTTGGGTCTAGCCGATTATTACCGAGGTTTTTTGGAAGGTTTTTCCTCCATTGCATCTCCTCTAACTAAGTTGACTTAGAAAAAGGTGAAATTTCAGTGGTCAGATGCGTGTGAGAAGAGTTTCCAGGAGTTGAAGACTTGGCTCACTACCGCTCTAGTCTTGACCTTACCGGAAGGAACAAATGGGTTTGTAGTGTATTGCGACTCTTCCAGAGTTGGACTCGGTTGCGCTCTGATGCAACGGGGTAGGGTGAGAGCTTGTGCCTCCAGACAACTCAAGGTTCATGAGAAGAACTATGCGACTCATGACCTGGAGTTGGCAGCGGTGGTGTTTGCGTTGAAAATATAGAGGCACTACCTATACGGGACTCACGTGGATGTTTTCACCGATCAAAGAGCCTTCAGTATGTTTTTTCAGTCAGAAAGATCTTAACCTTCATTAGAGAAGATGGTTGGAGCTACTGAAGGATTATGACATGAGCGTGCTGTATCACCCAGGAAAAGCCAATGTGGTGGTTGATGCCCTAAGCAGGGTGCCTATGGGAGCGTGGCTCATGTTGAAGAGGGAAAAAAGGAACTGGCAAAGGATATCCACAAATTAGCTCGGTTGGGAGTACAGTTGGATGATCCAGCTGAGGGAGAAATAGTGGTGCATAGTGGATCAGATTCCTCAGTGGTAGTTGAAGTTTAGTCAAGGTAGGATGAAGATCCAACACTGCTTAAACTGAAGGAGGCGGTTCTCGGAAAAAAAGTGGAGGCTTTCTTCCAAGGGGGAGATGGTGTACTCCGTTACCAGGGTAGGTTGTGCGTACCAAATGTGGGAGATTTGAGATAGAAGATACTAGCCGAAGCACACAGTTCGAGATATTTTATCTACCCAGGTTCTACTAAGATGTACCGTGATTTACGGGATATTTACTGGTGGAACGACATGAAGAGAGACATCACAGAATTTATAGCTAAGTGCCCGAACTGCCAGCAGATCAAAGTAGAACACCAAAGACCGGGAGGTATGACTCAGGATATCAGCATAGCCACATGAAAGTGGGAAGAAGTAAATATGAATTTCATTACAAGTCTACCTCGGACTCATCGACAACATGACTCAATCTAGGTGATAGTAGACCGGATGACTAAGTCGGCACACTTTCTCCCAGTTAAAACTATAAACTCGGCTGAGGATTATGCTAGGTTTATATCCGGGAGTTAGTCAGACTTCATGGGATGCCCTTTTCCATTATCTCAAACAAAGCTACCCAGTTCACTTCTCATTTCTGGAAGTCCTTTCATAAGGAACTTGGTACCCAGGTCAAGCTCGGCACAACTTTTCACCCACAAATAGATGGACAAGTTGAGTGGAATATTCAAACTTTATAAGATATGCTGAGAGTGTGCATGATCGATTTCAAGGGCTGTTGGGATGACCACTTGCCTCTCATCGAGTTTGCGCACAACAACAGCTACCACTCCAGTATCAAGATGGCCCCGTTTGAGGCATTGTATGGTAGAAGGTATAGATCTCCTATCGGGTGGTTTGAGGTTGGTGAAGCTACTCTAATCGGGCCAGAATCAGTTCATGAAGCTATGCAAAAAGTACAGCTCATCTGAGAAAGGTTGAAAATAGCTTAGAGCCGTCAAAAATCTTATGCTGATGAGAGGAGAAGAGAATTAGAGTTTACAATGGATGACTAGGTTTATCTAAAATTTTTGCCCATAAAAGGGGTGATGAGATTTTGGAAGAAAGGAAAACTCAGACCGAGATATGTGGGATCCTACGAATTTTGAAGTGAATTGGCAGTGTGGCATATGAGTTAGAACTACCTCAAGAATTAGCATCAGTGCACCAAGTCTTCCATGTGCCACTATTGAAGAAGTGCATCGGTGATCCAACTTCAGTTGTGCCGCTAGACAGCGTAGGAATAAAAAATAGTCTCTATAATGAAGAGGTCCTAGTTGAGATCCTTGACCATCAGGTTCGTAAGCTGAGAAACAAGAAAGTCTCTTTGGTGAAAGTATTGTGGAGGAACCAGCTAGTTGAGGGAGCCACATGAGAAGCAGAAGCAGACATGATGACCAGATACCCTCACTTATTCCCTTCTAGTTCAGTTCCGGCATCAGGTACTAAATTCCTCCTTAGTACTCTATTCATTTCCGTACTCATCATCTCTATTTATATTTTCTATGTGCATTCTAGTTGCATCAGCTCTGTTAGTACGGTTAAGCCAGCTGGGAGTTAGTTACTATTTTAGAAACCAGCTCATAGTCTTAGTCTAGAAATTTCAGCTCTTTTTCCTAGTTTTTCTGCGCTTTAGTCTTCATTCAAATACGAATGACCCCAAGGGGGAGATATTGTAATACCCAAAACATTCCTAAACCAGACTCAAACATTGCAAGAAAATTCAGAAGAAAAACTAGAAAAAATACCTTAGAATGACTGAGACAACAAGTCGTGGTCAGCTCCATGACTCGTTGTGTCAGTCGTGGTCAGCAGGGCTTGGTCTCTCGGGAACCCATTAGACAAGAAATTACCCGTTGTGAGAAACAACAAGTCATCCTGTCAGTCATGATTTCCCTAGCAAAGAAACCCTTTTTAGGACCCCACGACTCAACCAACGAGTCATTATCAGAAACAATGACCCGTTGTGAGAGTCGTTGGGTGAAAACCCTAAAATCCCCTTCCAATGACGACGAGTGGAAACAACGACCCATTATTTCCCACAACGAGTCGTTGTCATCACCCGTCGTGCCAACTTAGACATTTTCAGAAATCCTTCCAATGAACCTAACGACTGGACACAATGACCCATTGGGTCCACCAACGAGTCGTTGTGTCACCTGTTGTCAGACCCTCCAGCTTTCCTATTACAGTGGTCACGGGAGGAACCAACGACCCATTGGTTCATCGAATGAGTCGTGGTGACCCCCATTGCCAGATCCAATGTGTTCTAGTCCCAGGGAATGGGACCAATGAGAGGTCCCAACAAGTCGTGGTCTCAACCAACGACTCATTGAGTGACCCGTTGGGACCCTGTCGTCCAGTTTTTAGATTTTATTTCCAAGGTTATGCTGGTAATTTTCCACCTATTTAGTTCCTAAACTATATCATTTTAAGCATTATTTCATAGATAATAGGGGGATTGAATGGTTTTCCCCCTCACTCCCCACTCAGACCTTTAGAAAATATTCGTAAAATTCTCTCAGCAACTAGGGCAGTCTACTTCTATTCAAATTCTTAAGGGATCTTTTCGGACTTCCTTATCAGGTATATGGAAATTCAACATGGGAATAATTCTTTCCTTGTGTTCCTAAAAACCTTGTCTAATTTCTTCTCCATCAGTTATAGCCCTATAGCTTCGAAATGTGAAACGTTTTCAAACAGTTCTCTTTGTGGGTTCAAAGGGAATATTTCTCATGGTTTTAGATTTATTATTTATTCCCTATTTCTAGAAATTATGAAAGATTGTAGCTAGTAGCATAATTCAGCCCTTGTCACAGCTCAATAGAAATTAGAAAGTTGTGGCTAGATTTTATCAGTTGGGTATCCCATATTGCTAGAAAATGTTGAGAATTAAGTCAGATACTTGTTATTCCAGTCTCAGTCAATTATTAGCATATTCGGTATAATCCAGTAATGTCAGTTGATTAGTTTGACGATAATTAATTCTTGAGGTGTACGTGATGCCTCCCAGTTATCAGTATTAGACTCAAAATAAGATTTTAGTAGTTCTTTAGATGGTCATGACACTATCAAATAAGCAGATCTGACCATCCTTAGGACCCCAACTTCAAATTACAGTTTGTTCTTTAGACGGTTACGACGCTTCCAGATAAGCAGCTCTGAAAAGTCTTGGAACATCAGTTACAAAATCCGATCCGGTAAGACTCTCAGGGTACTTCCAGATAGGTATTCCTGACTTAGTCTTAGGCCCCAGTTTGGAGCTATCAGCTTAGTAGTCAGTCTAGGACTATCTAGTGGGAGTAGGACTTTGCACCGAGCGGACCGGGGTTCCAGCGCACCTAGATTCCTAGAACTATGTTTCCACTGTAGGTTATATTTTTATTAGCCTCAAGGCCCAGACATGTGATCACTCAGTTCATGCCTTTATACACTGGCAAGGTATATTGGATTCTACCGATGGGGTGTATATGTCGAACTCCACGTCTAACTCATGTGGTTATATGTCGGTTATAGACTCTCCCACTAGTTAGCTTAGTTCAGTCTCAGATTACTCAATTTAGATCAATTTAGTTCAGTATTTCAAATTAGTATCTCAGATTTAGGGCATGTCTTTGACCATCAGGCAGGGTAATTTTGACCATCTCAGTATATCACAGTTATTCAGTTTCAGTATTTTCAGTTGGTCATTGCATGTATTTCCAGTTCAGTTATTTTTTTCCGTGTGTATGGTTTCTCTCACTTACTCAGTACATTCAAAGTACTGACACATACCTTTTATGCTGTATCATTTTATGATACAACTGCAGGATCTCAGTCTCAGCCCCATTAGCATATCGCTTTCAGAAGTTCCAGCTGAATTATTGGTGAGTCCTCATCTTTCAAGGATGAGGCTTAGTACTTTTCAGTTATATTTCTTCAGTTAGATTTAGAGTTAGCTGAGGACCTGTCCCAGTAACTTATCAGATAGATGGCTTTCAAATACAGAAAGAGCTTTCATATTTTCAGTTTTGCTTCCTGTTGTATAAAACTTATGATTTAGTTCTCTTTCATAAAAAATTTTATTTGATTATTTTAATGCTTCTGCTATGTATTTACTCAGAATGCTAGTGTTATGATATACAAGGGGTTAACTTGGGATTACTTGTGATTCCAAGTACTGTATCTCGTCTTGGGATAGACTCGGGGCGTGACAAACTTGGTATCAGAGCACTAGGGTTTAGAGTGTCCTAGGATCTCTGAAAGACGCATCAAGTAGAATCCTTTTCATAGGTGTGAAGTGCACCACACTTATGACGGGGAAACTATGAGATATTATTAAGAAAACCCCTTTTGTTCATACTCTTTATCGTATGTTGAAATTTAGTTCCAGAATCATTCTCCTAGCTCGTGCTCTATTTCGTTTCAGTGAAATTCATGCCTCCACGATGCGGTAAGGGAAGAAGGACCAGTAACGCTCACTAACCTACCCCTCCAGCTCTAGTAGCCCCTTAGGACAACTCAGTTTCTATCGCAGAGTTTAGGGCGGCGACCCAGCTACTCACCCAAACAGTTACCAATCAGGTGAACCAACAGGTGGTTCCGATCAATAGCAATGGGTCCGCAGCAGCTGCCTGAGTTCGGGACTTCCCTCGGATGAACCCTCCAGTTTTCCACGGATCTAAGGTAGGAGAGGACCCACTGGAGTTCGTGGATGAGGTTAGAAAGATCACTCGAATTATGGGTGTCAGTTCCTTGGAGAGTGCCGACTTGGCTGCCTACCAGCTGAAAGGAGTAGCCTAGATCTGGTTCGAATAGTGGAAGGAGGGGAGACCAAGGGGAGTAGGACCGGTGGAATGGGAGGAGTTCACTACAGCCTTCCTAGACAAATTCTTTCCCCGGGAGCTCAGGGAGGCAAAAGTGGCGGAATTCATGAATCTGAAACAGGGAAATCGGACAGTGGAAGTACGCACTAGAGTTCAACTGGTTGTCTAAATATTCTCCAGAGGTGGTAGCTGAGCCAAGGGCTCGTATGCTGAATTTGTTAATGGGGTGTTGAACTTGGTCCTCAAGGAGAGAAAGACTATAATGCTTATTAAAGACATCGATCTCTCTAGCCTCATAGATCATGCTTAGCAAATTGAGGCAGAAAAATTAAAGGACTTGGAGCGGAAGACCAAATGAGTAAGAACTGGCAAGTAAAATTATGGCCATCAGAGATATAACAGTAGTAGTTTCCCATAGCAGTAGTAGAGGGCTCCAGCCCCCACTTCGGCCAGTGCCCTATACGCATGTTTTTTAAGAGTTTTAGAATGCCATACGTGCGAGAAAAGGGCCCGGGGAGATACCGGACAAGCGCCAAGTCGGCGCGTCGCAAGGCAAATGCGACATATATAAAACGCATTCGACGAATGCGACTTATAGGTCCCAACTATATAAAGCCCCCATTTCATTTTAATTTCATTTCTTATCATTTCATTTCCAGAAAATGGCCAGCAACAGTTAGGGACGAGGTTTTGAAGTAAAATTCCTTCCGATTACGCCATCA
>JACEIK010004555.1:88875-103625 GCA_018107945.1 Datura stramonium | reverse complement strand
TCATGATTTTAAGTATAAGGAAATCTAGTGAATATTTATAAATTATCCATGTATGAATCCATGATTTTGACTTATGAAGTCTATTTCAAGTATCCATGATTTTAAGATTTGGCCAAGCCCACTCAAGTTAAGTATGTTTTCATAATTCAGCTCAGTTTTATAAGATCAGCTTACCATATGGTTTGGAGTCTTTTCTTCCTATTCAGCTTACCACTTGACTTTGATGTTGGGGCATCACATAAGCTCTATCATGATGGTGTCGATTATAACGAGTCTCTCAATGTTCCTCATGATTTCTGTTATTGATGTTCATGACTTATGATATTATATTTTTCAACTGGTTTGACCCAATGTTCTGTTTATGAGCTTTTACTTATAATTTCAACAATGACAAGACATATGATTTTTACTTTTACTTTTGGGTCATTCTCTTCAGATATGATATTCAGCTTATGACTATATATGTCTCAAATTCATATTTCAACATGTAGTCCATATTCACATGATCTGATGATTTATGTTTATGCATAATTTCAATTAATATCTACTCAGCATGTTTTACTTACCTTGCATAATTAGTACATTCCAAGTATAGACCGCATACTCTATGAGGTATCATTTCATGATATACGTTCGAACGATCAAACTCAGTTCTGTTATTAGTCTAGATTTCCGCAATTTAGCTCAGTTCCCATCATTGGTGAGTCCTCATCTTCCAAGGATATTCATTTTAGCATTTGATTTTGTTATATTTAGCTTTAGATTTTAGTGATCTAGTTGAGGATGTTGTCCCATCACCTCAACAGACATGTTAGAGGCTTATCAAACATTATGTAGATTTTTAGTTTTTCAGGTGTTGACTTTGTATATGATTGATATGCTATTCATACTTTCGATTGTTCATGCTTCAGTTATTAGATTCCACTTTGATATATGTTCTTTAGTTGTTATCGACTTGAGGCCATTTGTGGTTCTAGGTCCCGTGTCTCGATCCATGGTCCCAGCTCGGTTCATCACAAACTTGGTATCAGAGAAAAAGTTTACAGTGTCCTAGGGTGCCTGAAAGCCACGTTGAGTAGTCTTTTCCATGTGCACGCACATCACTTATGGGGAAGAGGCTACAAGACGTTTTGGGAAATTTTCCTTCTTTCATGATCTATGTCGTGCGATAAAGTATCTCCCTATTCCTTCTAACTCGTGCTATACATGTTTCTGGAAATATGCCACCACGTCGAGTGAATGGAATAAGGAATGGCAATGTAAATCGCCATGATAAAGGCAATGGGGGATGAGCTTCATCAAGCCCCACCAGCACCAGAAGATCCTGCGCTCGAATAGGTTACTCATGCCAAGTGTAGAGCGGTATTTCAGATGTTGGCACAGGCAATGACCGCTCAGGTCAATCATCTAGCAGTGACTCACGTTCCTCAGAATGGGAATGCAGTAGTGGCTAGAGTTGGAGACTTTTTTAGGATGAATCCACTTGAGTTTCTAGGGTGGAAAGTGGATGAGGATCCGTATGAGTTTATTGAGGAGGTGCATAAGATCACCCAGCTTATGGGGGTGACTGGAGAGGAGGGTGCATATTTAGCCTCCTATCAGTTGAAGGGGGTTGCTTACATATGGTACCATTGAGGAAAGATGGTAGAGCAGTGGGAGCAGTTCTCGTGAGTTGGAATGAGCTCGTGACTGCCTTCTTCGATGGTTTATTCACTAGAGAGTTGAGGGAAGTGAAGGCGGTGGAGATCGTCAACTTGAAGCAGCACCATAGGACTAACCAAGAGTATGCCTTGGAGTTTACCTGGTTGTCCAAGTATGCGCTGGAGATGGTTGCGGATTAGAGGGCTCTTATGAGCAGGTTTGTGAATGGAGTATTAGACTCGCTGGTCAAGTAGTGTAAGATCTCTATACTAAACATTAATCTAGACTTCTCACGATTGGTCATATACGCCCAGCAGATAGAGGCAGATCAGATGAAAGAGAAGGAGAGAGAGGCCAAGAGGGCTAGGATAGGGAGTTACAAACAGTTTCAGCCGAGCACAGGCGGAAGACATTGTCAGTGATCCCACCAAAAGTCATTAGCCCCAGCACCATCATCAACTAGTGTTCCGTCTAGACCTAGGCGTGATCAGAGGGGTAGGGCATCAAGCTCTAGAGGTCAGGGGAGTAAGTCAGGAGAGCCCAGCATTCCATTTTGCGGCAGGTGTTGTAGGAGGCATACTAGCGAGTGCCTAGCAGGTTCAAGAGCGTGTTACGAGTGTGGGAAGCCCGGACATCTGCTCAGAGACTGCCCTTCAGCTAGACAGGGCCCTAGTAAAGGCCGTGGCCCAGCCACCAGTTCTGCAGCTCCACCAACACGCTTAGGTCAATAGGATGCATCCACTAGTGCAGGTAGTGGTCAGTATCAGAACAAATTTTATGCCCCCTCATCTCTTCAGGAGCAAGAGCTCTGTCCAGATATGGTTACTGGTATGTTACGAGTATTTCATCTTGATGTGTATGCATTGTTAGATCTAAGGACTACCTTACTTTTGTGATTCCTTATGTTGTTATTAGTTCAGGAGTCAATCCCAAAATCCTATCAGAGCCCTTCTCAGTCTCTACTCCAGTCGGTGACTTAGTTATAGCTAGAGGGGTAAACAAAAATTTCCCCTGTCACAGTCCTTTAGAAATTCACCTCAGTCGATTTAGTAGAGTTAGAAATTATCGAATTTGATGTTATCTTTGGTATAGATTGGTTGCATGCATGTTATGCCTTAGTAAATTGTAGAACTTGTACGGTATAGTGTTAATTTTCGGGTGACCAGTCCTAGAATGGAAAGGAACTTCAGTTGTACCTGTAGGAGGTTTTGTTTCCTATCTCAAGGCCAAGAAGATGATCTTTAAAGGTTGTGTCTACCATCTAGTTCAGGTTAAGGATGCAACATCCGAGACCCCCACTCTTGAGATAGTTCCTTTAGTGTGCGAGTATCCGGAGGTGTTTCCAGATGATCTACCAGGAGTACCTCCTGAGTGGGATATTAACTTTTGTATTGACCTTCTCGCTAATATGCATCCTATTTCAATTCATCCTTATAGAATGGCTCTAGCTGAGCTAAAGGAATTGAAAGATCAGCTGGAAGATATCCTAGATAAAGGTTTCATTAGGCCTAGTAAATCCCTATGGGCTGCACCGATTCTCTTTGTTCAAAAGAAGGATGGTTCTCTTAGAATGTGCATTGACTATCGATAGTTGAATAAGGTCACAATCAAAAATAGGTATACCCTCCCCAAAATTGATGACTTGTTTGACCAACTTCAGGGTGCTAAGTGCTTCTCAAAGATAGACCTCAGATCCGACTATCATCAGATCAGAGTTAGAGAGAGTGACATTCCGAAGATAGCCTTCAAGACTCAGTATGGTCACTATGAGTTCGTAGTTATGTCTTTTGGACTAACGAATACCCCTGCTACTTTTATGGATTTGATAAATAAGGTGTTCATGTCATATTTTTACATGTTTGTCATTGTCTTCATACACGATATTCTCATATACTCTCGGAGCAAGGAGGAACATGCCGCTCATTTGAGGATTGTGCTACAGACCCTCAAGGATCGCCAGTTGTTTTCTAAACTCACCAAGTGTGAGTTTTGATTGAGCTCAACAGCATTTTTGGGTCATGTGGTGTCAAGCGAGGGTGTGTAGGTGGACTCTCAAAAGGTAAAGGCAGTGAAGAATTGACCTAGACCAGTTAGCCCTTCTTATATCATGAGATTTTTGGGTTTAGCTGGTTATTACAAGAAGTTAAGAGATTTTCATCCGTTGCAGCACCATTGACTAATTTGACCTAGAAGAAGGTCAAATTTTAGTGGTCGGATTCCTGTGAGAAGAGTTTTCAGGAGTTAAAGACTCAACTCACTTCAACCCCAGTATTGACTATACCCGAGGACACAGATGGATTTATGGTGTATTGTGATGCTTCAAGGGACTTGGTTGTGTCTTGGCTGTCCATGAAGAGTATTTCTAATGTTGAGGATAAAAGGAAGGAGTTGGTAAAGGATATTCATAGGCTTGCTCATTTGGAGGTTCGCCTTATTGACTCAACAGATAGTGGTGTTATTGTTCAGAATGGTTCAGAATCTTCATTGGTGATCGAGGATAAGGCTAGGCAAGATGAGGTTCCTATCTTGGTAAAGCTAAAAGAAGTTGTGCAGAATCATTATGTAGAGGTCTCTCACAAGGGGGAGATGGTGAACTTCGTTATCAGGGTCACTTATGTGTTTCAGGTGTTGATGACTTGAGAGAGCGAATGTTAGGTGAGACTCATGGCTCTCGGTATTCTATCCAACTAGGTGCTACCAAGATGTACCGTGACTTATGAGAGGTCTATTGGTGGAATGGCCTGAAGAAGGACATGGTGGAGTTCGTGGCTAAGTGTCCAAATTGTCAACAAGTAAAAGTTGAGCATCAGAGACCTGGAGGTATGCTACAAGACTTTAGTATTCCTACTTGAAAGTGGGAAAATATCAATATAAACTTCATCACAGGGTTGCCTCGTACACGTCGACACTATGACTTTATTTAGGTGGTTGTAGACAGGTTGACCAATGCAGCACAATTTCTACCGATTTAGTTGAGGACTATGCTAGATTATACATTCGGAAGTTAGTTTGGTTGCAAAAATTTTCCTTGTCCGTCATCTCAGATAGAGGTACTCAGTTTACCTTGCAATTTTGGAGATCGTTCTAGAAGGGACTTGGTACTCAGTTCAAGATTAGCACGACTTTTCACTCGCAGAAGATGGTCAGGCTGAGCAGACTATTCTGACTCTTGAGGACATGTTTAGATCATGTGTGATTGACCTTAAGGGAATTTGGGATGATCATTTGCCTCTCATTGATTTTTCCTACAATAACAGTTACCACTCCAACATTCAGATGGCTCCCTTTGAGGCTCTTTATAGGAGAAGGTGTAGATCACCTATTGGATGGTTTTACATAGGCAAAGCTGCGTTGATAGGGAAATATTCTATTCATGAGGCCATAGAGAAAGTTGGATATTAGGGAAAGGTTGAAAATAGCTCAGAGTCGTAAGAAATCACATGTTGATGTGAGGAGGAGAGAACATGATTTTGAGGTTGACGATTGGGTATTTCTGAAGGTGTCTCCCATGAAGGGAATTATGAGGTTTGGAAAGAAAGGGAAGCTAAGTCCCCGATATGTTGTTCCTTAAAAAATTCTAAGGTGGGTTGGCAAAGTGGCATATGAGTTGGAGCTACCTACGGAGTTAGCTTTGGTACATCCAGTTTTTCATGTATCTTTATTGAAGATGCATTGGCGAACCGGCCTTAGTTGTCCTGGTGGAGAGCATAGGTGTGAAGGATAGCCTTACCTATGAGGAGGTTCTAGTTGAGATCCTTGATCGTTAGGTTCAAAAGTTTGAGAAACAAAGAAATTGCTTAAGTGAGAGTTTTGTGGAGGAATCAGCTTGTTGAGGGAGCTACGTGGGAAACCAAAGCAGATATGATAGCTAGATACCCACATATATTTCCTTTCGGCTCAGTTTCAACATGAGGTTTCAGTTTCCTCCTTAGTACACTATTCAGTTTCATGTCAAGTTCATGTCTCTCAATTCCTTTCATGTTTTAGCATGTATATATGATTCATGAATTCTGTCCAGTCATGTATATTAGTCCGAAGACAATAACTCCATCAGTTTTCAGCTTCAGGTGTTCAGTGATTGGGATTGCAGTTCCTTCCCTAGCCTTTCAGTATGCTTAGTCTACATTCGAGGATGAATGTTTCGAAAGAGGAGATATTATAATACCCCAAAAGTCTCTAAGATCATACACAAGGGTTGAATCAAAAGAATTAGGAAAATATTCACCAGGTCACAAAATGACTCGTCGAGTCACTTGATTGATCGTTGAGTGAACCATCAAGGGGTGCCAGAGTAGTGAGAGTCATTGTCAGGGGATCACTATGGATGGTGTGATGACCCGTCGTGTGAACTAACGAGTCATGAGTCAACCCATTCTACGCTGAGTAAGTTGCAGTCCAGGAGACTTAACGGGTGAAGGAATGAATCATGGTGTGACTTCAAGATTCGCCAAATGGTCATTGCCAGGGTGGCTGAGAAAGGAGAATGGAACTTCTAGTGGTGATGACGAGTGCGTGCGATGAGTCGTCATTCCGCCTGATGATCTATCCAGTTCTCCGTTGGTTGGGAAGTTCAAACTGCAGGGCAGATTCCACTAGTGGCAACGAGTGAGAACCATGAGCCATCAGTGGACCCAATGACTCATTAGGTCCCTCATTGGGACTGGCTGGATCAGTTTTCCATGCAAATTATAAAAGGAGTTTTATAATTCCTAAGTCCTAAATTAAGTTGTTTTAAGACCTGAAAGGAGTGTTTAAGAGGGTTTAGCCAATATCAAGTCATTAGGATTTCCCATGCATGGAAATTTTTGAATTCCCTTGGAAGATTAATTTAGAAATTCTATCAATTCTTTCCCAATTCTCTTGGGCTTTCAAAGACAAGTTGAGAAACAGTTTACCCAAGTATGTAGGCCTATGAATGAAAGTTTCCTTTAACTCTTAATCCCAAATTTCTCCTCAAGTTTATGAATTCAAGTTCTAATTCAAGTTTATGATCTTATAGGATTTTAACCCAATTTTATGAATTTCTCTATAATATGTCTATGGTCAATTCACCTCATGTTCCAAAGCATGTTTTAAGATTTATGTGAATATTTTATATACAAATTGATTATAAATTCATGATTTCAAATTTTAGAAAATTATGCCCTATTATGCAAGTTTTATGAAAATTCATGTTTATGATTCATGATTTCAAGTATAAGGAGATCTAGTGAATGTTTATAAATTATCCATGTATGAATCCATGATTTTGACTTATGAAGTCTATTTCAAGTATACATGATTTTAAGATTTGGCCAAGCCCACTCAAGTTAAGTATGTTTTCATAATTCAGCTTAGTTTTATAAGATCAGCTTACCATATGGTTTGGAGTCTATTCTCCCTATTCAGCTTTTGGTATGTTTGGAGCCAGGACTCCCCATGTTCAGATTTCAAACTATACATGTAATTATGATTTCAGCTTCATTGAAAAATTATGGGAGCACTATGCATGTTTTTGGGAGTAGTTTCTAAAATCGAGTAGGCTTGGGGTTCTTAGGTTCCCCAGTCTTGGAATTATGCACCAATATAGGTTTATATGTTCACATTTGGATCTCCATTGAGAGTTTTCCTTTCCCGCAAGAAGCCTTCAGCTTGATATTGATATCATGGTAGCGTCTTTAGCCCTAGTAAGGTTTTGGACATCTCTGCCCACTTGAGTGTGATAGTAGGGGCATCACGTAAGTTGTATCTGATGGTGTCAGTTATGACGAGTCTCCCATTGTTCCTCATGATTCAAGTTATACATTTTCATAACTTATGATATTATGATTTCAACTATGACAAGTCCTATGATTTCTATTTTTTAATATAGGTCATTCTCTTCAGATATGATATTCAKCTTATGACTATACATGTCTCATACTCAGATTTCTGCATGCAATCCTTACTCTCATGATCTTATGATTTATTTTTATGTGCATGATTTTAGTTACCATTTACTCAGCATGTTTACTTACCTCGCATACTCGGTATATTCCAAGTACTGACTATATACTTTATGTTGTATCGTTGGATGATATAGGGTTGGACAATCAGACTCAGTTCTGCTGTTAGTCCAGATTCCCGTAGTTTAGCTCAGTTCCCATCATTGGTGAGCCCTCATCTTATGAGGAAATTAAGTATAGAATTTGATTTTGTTATATTTAGTTTCAAACTTTAGCGAGCTAGTTGAGGATTTTGTCTCATCAGCTTATCAGACATGTTAGAGGCTTATCAAACATTATGTAGATTTTTATCTTGTCGGGTGTTGATTCTGTTTATCATTGTTATGTTATTCTAACTTCTGCTTATTCATGCTTCAGTTATCAGATTCAACTTTGATGTATGCTCTTTAGTTGTTAGGTTCATTTCATGGGTCGACTTGGGGCCATTCGTGGTTATAGGTCCCGTATCTCGGTCCGGGGTCCCAACTTGGGTCGTGACACATTTATACCCCCAAAAGTGATAGATGATTCAAATAACTTTCTATCTAGCCAGCCTAGGATTTCTACCCGACAAGGTAGTTGGTGGCTTATCCGGTCAAGCCCAAGGGGCCAAACCTCATGAATATATGGGGTGCTATATCGGTTACACTAAGAACCTCCATAGTGTTTTCTCAGTTAGTACTAACATATGTTATTTTCAATTTCGATATGTCTACAGGTTTTAAATAAGGGAAAATTGCATGTTTTTCTTTTTTAATTTCTAAACTCTATTATGATTTTATGCATGTCTTGTTATGATTTTACATGCTCAAACCATCTCTTCTGTGTACTATGTTTTAGTTGTTTTTGCCCTCTTACATATAACACAATTCCATGTAATAATTCCCTTCTTTCCAGGAGCGCTACATTATTTTATAATGCAGCCCCAGGTATAGAATCTCATGGACGAGCAGCTCAGTAGGCCTAGCCCAGTTTTTCTTTTAATGAGCCCCATTATCTTTCAGGGTATTCCCATATCAGCTTGGTCTAGTTTTGATAGAGGTTAGTCCAGGGACCTTGTATCAACCAATCTATGTACTTCCATTAGTGGAGGCTTCATAAACAATTAGTTGATGTGCTTCTTGCTTTGAATTTTGTTTTCCTCCATGGGTCCTCTATTTTAAAAGTAGCTCTTATGAAATGATTTAGGTATTGTATTTTGTTCTAATTCCAGCTATTCGATCATTATGCTTATTCATGTTTATATGTTGGCTCATAGTTTCATGCCAGTTATAGTAGTATGCTCGGACCAAAAATAGCACTAGGTGCTAGTCTTACCTAAGCCCTAGGTTGGGTGTGACAAATTTGATATCAAAGCCCTAGGTTTGACATGTTCTAGGGAGTCTATGAATTTGTGTCTAGTAGAGTCCTACTTAGGCATGTGTAGCACACCACACTTATAACTGGGAGGCCATAGGACATTTAGGAAATGCTACACTTCTGTCCTGCTCTAAAATCATTCTATAAAGCGAGCTCTACAAGATCAAATCTAACTCATGTGTTGCAACCAATTTCAACTCTTGCACTGAGAATGCCTTCAAAAGGGAAGTCTACAATCGACTGGAGGGCCAGTACCAGTGCAAATGTAACAGTAGAGAGAGAGGCTAGTGAGTTGCCTCGTACTCAGGAAATGCAAACTAGATCCCAGGGTGACTTAGCCATCCATCCAGTTAGGCCATCCTCCCCTCATCCTTCAGTAGACCTAGTGGGAAACCCAACGTCCTTTTCTCAACAACCTAGTGCTTAGATATAAAGTTCAGGGGAGCGATCTATATGCTTACCCCACTCATTGCAGCCTAATCCCAGTGGTAGGAATTAACTCTTGTCCTTGCTAGCCCCCAAAACTAGGCTAACACTTCCCGTATTCAGGAATTTCTTAGTATAGGGTAGAGGAGGACCCTCAAGACTTTTATTAGCAAGATCTAGAAGATCCTTCAGATCATGTATGTTAGTGACACAGAGGGTGTTAAGCTCGCTCCTATCAGCTGAAGGGCATTACCGATACATGGTATGAGCAGTGGGAGATGTCCTGAGTGGGCGATGCAGCCCCCACAGTATAGGATGACTTTATTGAAGCATTCATGGACCATTTCCTACCTTTAGAGCTAATGGAGGCTAAAGTATAGGAGTTCATAGACATCATGCAGGGTGGCATGACCATGAGAGAGTATAGTCTCAGGTTCATGCAGCTGGCCAGATTTGCTCCAAAGGTGGTTGCCACTATGCGGGCTAGTATGCGCAGATTTATGCATGACCTTGTGAGACACATAGCAGATGAATGTGTTCCACCCTACTACTTCATAAAGACATGGATATGGCTAGACTGATGGTCTATGCCCAGTAAATCGAGGAGAGAAAGTAGATTGGCCGAGTAGATAGGGAGCAGCAGCCAGGGAAGAGGGCCAGATTGGTAGGTTAGGATAACAGTCACAAAGAAGGCATCAGTAGACCCATGTTTTGCTAACGGTCAATAGAGCTTTCCCTATCCATAGTTAGTACATTCTCCTAGAGGTCTAGGGTTGACTAGTGAGGCTAGAATAGTCAGGGTAATGGCCATAAAGCTTCAGGGTCCCAGTTATAGGCCAGCATGACTCAGAGTATCCCACAACTTACCCCCATGCAGTAGGTGTGGGGAAGGGCACCTGGAGGAGTGTTGAGTGGGGATGATCGAGTGTTTCAGATGTGGACATAGGGCACAGAGGGACTACCCTAGTACAGGCTAGAGAACCGACGGTAGCACTCTAGGCTTGTAGGGTACAACCCCCAGTTCTTCCCAGGTGTACTCTGGCCCAACAGGGGCAAGGTGTGACCAAAAATGGTGGCATAATTGCTTGTATTCTCTAGCAAACTACCAGGATCTAGAGGCATCTCCAAATGTTTCTATAGTTATACTCGCAGTCTTTTCTATAGATGTGTATGCTCTTATGGATCCTAGATCCACTTTATTGTATGTGACCCTAAATGTTGCTCGGATGTTTGGGTTAGAACTCGAATGACCATAAACCTTTCCTAGTGTCTACCCCAATTTGTGAGTGAGTATTGGCAGAACGAGTATATAGAAATTGTGTGATCACAGTATGCCGTGAGGATACTAGAGCCGATCTTGTTGAGCTAAACGTGGTTGATTTTGAAATTATTATTGGTATGGACTGGTTGTCCTCCTATTATGCTACCTTGAATTCTCACACCAAGGTAGTTATATTCCAATTCCCTAATAAGACAAGGCTTGAGTGGAAGGTCAATGTTGTGGTGCCGAAGGGTATGTTTATTTTTTACCTTAAGGTGATGAAGTTGATTTCTAAGGGGTGTCTATACCACCTAGTTAGGGTGAGAGATGCCAAGGCTGAGACATCAAGTTTTTAATCATTACCAGTCGTTAGCGAGTTCCCGGAGGTATTTCCAGATGAACTACTAGGGATCCCTCTCGAGAGGGAGATTGACTTTGGGATCGATGTCATTCCTAAGAAAAAACCTCTCTCTATTCTCCCATACATAATTGATCAGGAAACTACATTTTTCTCAACTTTTTNCATAATGGCCCCAACATAACTTAAAGAGTTGAAGGAGTAGCTAAATATAAGGGATTTATTCGATCAAGCACTTCACCTTAGGGTACATCGGTCTTATTTGTCTAAAAGAAGAATGGGACCCCTACAAATGTGTATTTATTATTGCCAGTTGAATAAGATCAATATTAAGAATAAGTACTTGTTTTCCAAGATTGATGATTTATTTGATCAGCTTCACGGAGTCAAGTGCTTCTTCAAGATTGACCTTAGCTCCGGATATCATCAGTTGCAGGTCAGAAAAGAGGATATTGTGAAGACAATATTTAGGACTCAATACAGGCACTATGAGTTTCTTGTTATATCCTTCAGGCTAACAAATATACCAGCAACCTTTATAGGTCTTATGAACAGAGTAGTAAAGCCTTACCTTGACTTGTTCGTAATATTGTTTGCTGATGACATCTTAGTGCATTCAAGGGATAAAAGTCCGCATACAGATCACCTCAAGATCGCGCTGCGAACCCTTAGAGACCGCCAATTATATGATAAGTTCTCAAAGTTTGATTTCTTGTTAGACTAGGTGACTTTCTTGGGTGACGTGGTGTCACGTGAAGGCATTAAGGTAGATCCTCAAAAGATCAAGGTAGTGAAAAACTGGACGAGACCCACTACACCCACAAAGATTAGGAGTTTCTTGGGTTTGGGAAGTTATTACAGGAGCTTTATGGAGGTATTTTCCACTTTGTCCACTCCACTAACCAAGTTGACTCAAAAGAAGTCCAGGTTCCAATGGTCAGAGGCTTACGAGAAGAGTTTCCAAGAATTGAAGACCATATTGACAATGGCTCCAGTATTAACTTTATTAGAAGGAATCAATGGAGTCGTAGTGTATTGTGATGCTTCAGGAACCGGTCTTGGGTGTGTTTTGATGCAAAATGGGAAGGTGATACCACATGCTTCCAAGAAGTTGAAGGTTCATGAAAAATCCAACCCACGATTAGAATTGGTTGCAGTAATATTTGCTCTCAGAATGTGCTGCAACTATTTACAGAGTCCACTTGTACATATTCACATATCATAAGAGCTTTCAATATATATTCAAGCAAAAAGGTCTGGATCTCTGACAGGGGAGGTGGACTTGCTTAAAGATTTTCATATAAATATCTTTTATCACCCAGAGAAGGCCAATATAGTAGCTGATGCACTTAGTTAATGCTTTATGAGGAGTTTGGCTCATATTAAAGAGGGTAAGAAGGAGTTGGCCAGAGATGTCCGCCAGTTGGCAAGCCAAGGAGTCCACTTACCGTGCTTTGAGGATAAGGTGTCATGCTACTAAATGGCGTGGAATCCTCCTTAGTGGCAGAAGTGAAAGGGAAGCAGTATGATGACCCCACCTTACTCTGATTGAAAGAGGAAATTCACCCACCAAGACCAGGGCTTTCAATGAAAGTAGAGATGCTACCTTGAGATACCGGGGCATGTTATGTGTTCTAGATATAGGGGAACTGTGGGAGAGATTTTTGAATGAGATGCACTATTCTTGATATTCTATTTTACTCAAGTTCGACCAAAATGTATAATGACTTGAAGGATAATTATTGGTGGCCAGGCATGAAGAACATTATAGTCGTTCATGTGGCTAAATATCCAGATTTCCAGTAGGTTAAGGCAGAACATTAGAGGCAAGAAGGCCTAGCCCAGAGCTATCACGCCCCGACGTTACACCCTGGACGAACAAGGTACTTGAAGTCACAAGTGACCCCAAGTCAACTTCTGGTCTATCATACACTGGCATTATGAGTTATATAAACATACATACAACAGATGTTTAAAGAAAAAATATAAATACTTGAAAGATATAAGTTGGTTCATAGTGTTTGAAAATGTTAGAACAACACTACAAGTCTGAAAGCCACTATGACTGATGAGTTACTAAGACAAGCCCCCAGCTAACTCCAAATCTAAATAGAAGAAATGAAACTATAACTAAAACAATAAATCTCCTTCCTCGAAGGATGAGGACTCACAAAACTAGTAAAGTTGAGGTCTTTGATGAGCGATCGGCTATCGAAGCTGAGACTGAGATCCTGCAACTGTATCATAAAATGATACAGCATCAAAGTGTGCGTCAGTACTTTGAATGTACTGAGTAAGTGAGAGAAACATAACACAATGGAATAAAAGAAGAAGCTGCTAAACTGAAAAGACATACAGTGACCAAATAAAACTACTGAACTGAATAACTGAAATAACTGAGATGGTCTGGTAGACCCTGTCTGATGGTCAAAGCATGCTCTAAGTCTGGACTACTATTCTGAACTGAACTGAACTGAAACTGGACTGTGCTGACTAGTGAGAGAGTCTATAACCGACATATAACCATGTGAGCTAGACGTGGAGTCCGATGTATACACCCCATCAGTAGAAACCAATATACCTTGCCAAGATATAAAGGCATGAACTGGGTGATCACAAAAGTCTGGGAAAATCAGGCCAATAAATACTGTAACCTACACTAACAATGTAGTTCTGGGAGCCTGGGTGAGCTAGAACCCCGGTGTGCTCGGTGCTAAGTCTTACTCCCACTGGATAGTCCTAGACTGAATACTAAGCTGATAGCTCGAAACTAGGGCCCAAGACTAGTCAGGTGTACATATCTGGAAGCACCCTAGAGTCTTACCGGACCAGATTCTAAAATTGGGTTCTAAAACTGGTCAGAGCTACTTATCTAGAAGCATCTTAACCGTCTAAAGAACAAAATAAAATCTAAAATTGGGGTCCTAAGGCTAGTCAGAGTTGTTTATCTAAAGTGTCATGACCACCTAGTGGACCCATAAACTGAATTCTGAATCTGATTCTAATAACTTAGAGGTACTACTGACACCTCAAAAATTCTGTAGTCAAACTGATCAGCTGATATTTTTTGACTGACATAGAGAATTTTAACATTTCTTACTAAAACTGATTTGACAATATTCCGATTGAGATTCCATACTACTAACAACACTGGAGTTCCCAACACTGATAAAATTAAGCTAAGATTCAATATTCATGCACTAAGGCAAATTCAAGATTTTCTAGTTCAAGAATAGGGCTAAATTGCACTTCACAAGATTTAGCATCATTTAAATCACAAATTGCTGCAAAATATCTAGTATTAACATGGTGTCTTATTTCACATGATTTAAACTAAGTATAACTAATAATTTCTTGACATTCAAAAATTTCAAGGCTACAATTGATGGAGAAAAATAGGAAGGAATTTGGGGACTCAAGGGAAGAACTATTCCCTTGTTAAATTCCCACATTCCTGATGAAAAAGCCCAAAGAATTCCCTGAGAAAATTGAGGAGAATAGATTGCCCTAGCTCTTGCTCTGAAAAACTCTAAGAGATGTTCTACAATCTATTTTCTGAAGGTCTAAGTGGGGAATGAGGAAAGAAATAGTTTAACCCCACTAATAATTCTGAAATTATGTTTAAAATGACATAGTTTAAAGTTTAGAAGGATAGGAATTTACTGAAAGACCCTTAAAAACTCATAGGAAAAAACTGTTTGTCAGTCCTCACGGGTGACCCCGGGTCGTGGTCGGTTACCAC
>JACEIK010004555.1:65424-76096 GCA_018107945.1 Datura stramonium | reverse complement strand
TCGGCCGGAGGCTGTATTTACAGCAGCTATATAGCCCGTTGATTCCGTGAATCAGAGTTAGAGCCAGCCAGGCACCAGATGTGCTTAGGCTCAGTAGTCTAGCAGTTCAGGTTCTAATAGGGCACCAGGTGTCAGTCATACCCCCAAGGCAGGGCGTGACAAACTTCGGCGTTGATTTTATACCCCGCCATTCTAGAGCTGGCTCATTAGGGAACAGAAACCTGATGACCCTAGTTCTACAATCGACTGAGGCATAACCTGAGTGTAACCAATCCGTGCCAAGAATGAGGTCGAAGTTGACCATGTCTAACTCTACAAGGTCAGTTGGAATGACTTTATTGCAGACTAAGATTGGACCGTTTCTATACATTCGGCTGGCTCTAACTAACTTGCCAACTGGGGTGGAGACTGAAAATGGTTCTGAGAGGACTTTTGGACTGATATCGAACTGAACTGCTATGTAGGGAGTCACGAATGATAGTATGTTCCTCGGATCAAGAAAGGAATATACATCTAGATGGAAAAGACGTAGCATACCCGTGACCACGTCCGGTGAGTTCTCCTGATCCTGACAAGATGATAATGCATCAAAATGGTTTTGGCATTGACCGCCCTCTGTACCTGATGTGTTAGCCCACTGAGTAGGTCGGCCTGCTGGAGCTGTTGAGGTAGTGGATTGTGATCTCCCCCGTCCTACTGACGGGCATTCCTTAAGCCGATGCACAAGCTTTTGACAACCAAAATAGGCCTCTCGACCCTGAGGACACTCTCCTGGGTGGTTCTTTCCGCACTTGGGGCAAGTTGGGTACTTGTTCCCGACACTGTAACTCTGAGACTGAGAGCTAGATGCTCCACCCCTCTGATCTTAGCTGAGCTAGGTGTAGGGGCCCTCTACTGCTACTATTGTTGTGGGAAGCTGCTACCGCCAGACCTCTAGTGGCCATAGTCTGATTGGCCAGTCCTTGTCCGCTTGTTCTTCCTCTCCATGTCCCTTAGTTTTTCGGCCTCAATCTGCTGGCCATAGACAATCATAATGGAGAGGTTGATATCCTTGATTAGCATCGTTGTCCTGCACTCTTTGAGGACCAGGTTCGACACCCCGTTTACAAATTTCAGCATGCAAGCCCTTTGCTCGGCCACCATCTTTGGAGCGTATTTGGACAACCTGGTGAATTCCATAGCACACTCATCTATGGTCATGTTTCCCTGTCTCAAGTTCATGAACTCCGCTACCTTTGCCTCCCTGAGCTCTCGAGGGAAAATCTATCCAGGAAGGCTGTAGTGAACTCCTCCCATTCCACCGGTCCTGCTTCCGCTGGCTTTCCCTCCTTCCACTGCTCGTACCAGACTTGGGCTACCCCTTTCAGCTGGTAGGCAGCCAAGTCGCCACTCTATGAGGGACTGAAACCCATAATTCGGGTGATCTTCTTAATCTCATCCACAAATCCCTGTGGGTCCTCTCCCACCTTAGATCCATGAAAATCTGGAGGGTTCATCTGGGTGAAATTCCGCACTCAGGCAGCTGCTATGGAACCGATATTGCTGATTGGAACCACCTGTTGGTTCACCTAGTTGGTCACAGTGTGGCGAGTAGTTGAATGGCCACCCTGAATTTTGTGGTAGATAGCGAGTCGTCCTAAGGGGATGTCGGGGCTGGTGAGGTAGGTCGCTGAGCATTGTCAGCCCTTGTTCCATTACCCGTTGTGGAGGAATGATTCACTAAAATGAAGTAGAGAACGATTTAGGAGAATGATTCTGGAATTGAACTTCAACACACGATCAGGACAGTGAACAAAAGGGAGTTTTCCTAATAACGTCTTGTAGCCTCCCCATCATAAGTGTGGAGTGCTTCACACCCATGGAAAGGACTCTACTTGATGCGGCTTCCAGACATCCTAGGATAATCTAAACCTAGTGCTCTGATACCAAGTTTGTCATGCCCTGAGTTTACACCCTGGACGGAACATGGTACTTGAAGTCACAAATGACCCCAAGTCAATCTCTGTCTATCATACACTGGCATTCTGAGTGATATAGAAATACATACAACAGATGTTTAAAGAAACAATATAAATACTTGAAAGAAATAAAGCTGGTTCAAAGTGTTTGAAAATTTTAGAACAACACTACAAGTCTGAAATACCAATCTGAGTCTAAAATCCACTATGACTGATGAGTTGCTGGGACAAGCCCCCAACTAACTCCAAATCTGAACAGAAGAAATGAAAGTATAACTGAAATAATAATCTCCTTCCTCGAAGGATGAGGACTCACTAACTAGTAAGGCTGAGGTCTTCAATGAGCGATCGGCTAACGAAGTTGAGACTGAGATCCTGCAGCTGTATCATAAAATGATACAACATAAAAGTATGTTTCGGTACTTTGAATGTACTGAGTAAGTGAGAGGAACATAACACAATGGAATAAATAAAAGACTCTATTGAACTGAAAAGACATGCAGAGACTAAATAAAACTACTGAACTGAATAACTAAAATAACTGAGATAGCCTGATAGACCTTGTCTGATGGTCAAAGCATGTTCTAAGTATGGACTATTATTCTGAACTAAAACTGGACTGTACTGACTAGTGGTAGAGTCTATAACAGTCATATAACCACGTGAGCTAAACGTGGAGTCCGATGTATACACCCTATCGGTAGGACCCTATATACCTTACCAGGGTATAAAGGCATGAACTGGGTGATCACAAAAGTCTGGGGTCAATCAGGCCAATAAATATTGTAACCTACACTAGCAACGTAGTTTTGGGAACCTGGGCACGTTGGAATCCTGGTGCGTTTGGTGTTATGTCCTACTCCCACTAGATAGTCCTAGACTGAATACTAAGTTGATAGCTCAAAACAGGAGCCCAAGACTAGTCAGGTGTACATATTTGGAAGCACCTTGAGAGTCTTACCAGACTAGATTCTGAAACTAGGTTCTAAGACGGGTCAGAACTGCTTATCTAGAAGCATTGTAACCGTCTAAAGAACAAACTAAAATCTGAAATTGGGTCCTAAGGCTAGTCAGAGTTGTTTATCTAAAGTGTCATGACCGCCTAGTGGACCAATAAACTGAATTCTAAATCTGATTCTGATAATTGGGAGGTACTACTAACACTTCAAAAATTCTGTAGTCAAACTGATCAGCTGACATTTCTGAATGACACAGAGAATTTTAACATTTCCTACTAAAACTGATTTGACAATATTCCGATTGAGATTCAATACTACTAACAACATGGGAGTTCCCAACACTGATAGAATTAAGCTAAGATTCGATATTCAAGCACTAAGGCAAATTCAAGATTTTCTAGTTAAAAAATAGGGCTAAATTGTAGTTCACAAGATTTAGCATCATTTAAATAACAAACTGCTGGAAAATATCTAATATTAACATGGTATCATATTTCACATGATTTAAACGAAGTATAACTAATTCGGAGGAAATAACTGTCAGGTGACTCTAACGGGTGACCTGATGACTCATCAGGATGGGAAACGACTCGACCTGTCGCCCATCAAGTACACTAGATACCAGGTCGATTGGGCTCGTAACGGGTGACTCAACGACTCATCACAAGTGACCACGAGTCGTGGTCACCTTCCGTCAAGTACACTTCCTCATCCTTAATTAAATTTCCACAGGCTTGCTCACGACCCACCTCACGAGTCGTTGGGACTGGCCATGACTCGCAGGGTCTCCGTTAGGTACACTGATCAAACCTCCCAATTAACCCTCAATCACACCCTAGGGGAGACCTGGCGACTCGTGGTAGCTGACCACAAGTCGTTCCCATGCCCGTGGTGACCTCAGCTCCTTAGCCCATTCCAGCCTCCCCACGAGCCACCTGACGACACGTGGGGTCTCTGTACGAGTCATCTAGTGACTCATCCTGCACTACTGCAATATTTTCCCAAATTCTCCCTGTTTGACTCCCGAGTCTGATCCTTGGGTTCCCGGGGTATAACAATATCTCCCCCTTGGGAACATTCATCCTCGAATGTTAGAAACATGCAGAAAACTCATGAACAAACAATCACCATACGCAAATGCTAATCATTTAAGCCGAAAACTGATGGAACGACTACCCCTGAAAAGAACACATAGCTGGACTAAATTTAGATGTCACATACATATATCATATCATAAAAAAAAAACTTGCGTGCATGAATGGAACATGAAAAACTGATTAGAGGTTTAGGGAAAAAACTGATGCCTTAAACTGAAACTGGGCCGATAGGGAACAAATGGGGGTATTTAGCCATCATATTCGCTTCAGCTTCCCACGTAGCTCCCTCAACATGTTGATTTCTCCATAACACCTTTACTGAAGCTATTTCCTTGTTCCTCAGCCTCCGAACCTGATGATCCAAGATTGCAACGGGAATTTCCTCACAACTGAGACTAACCTTCACACCAACACTTTCCACCGGAACCACTAAGGCTAGATATCCCGAGCACTTTTTCAAGAGTGATACATGAAATACGGGATGAAATAAAGCTAACTCTGAAGGTAACTCTAGCTCATAATCTACTTTACCCACTCGTCTCACAATCTGGTATGGGCCAATATAACGGGGGCTGAGTTTCCCTTTCTTTTCGAATCTCATTACTCCCTTCATGGGAGATACCTTCAAAAACACCCAATCATCGATCTCGAACTCAAGCTATCTTCTCCTCACATCTGCATAAGACTTTTGGCGACTTTGATTCGTTTTCAGCCTTTCTCATATCAACTGAACTTTCTCCTTAGCCTCATGGACTGAATCTGGGCCCACCAACTAAGCCTCACAGACTTTAAACCACCCAATGGGCGATCTACACCTTCACCCATAAATAGTCTCGAACAGTACCCTTTGAATGCCAGAGTGATAGTTTTTTTGTAGGCAAACTCAATAAGAGGCAAATGTTCAACCCAACTACCCTTGAAATCAATAACGCAAGCTCTCAACATGTCCTCGAGAGTATGGATAGTCCACTCTGTCTGACCATCTGTTTGCGGATGAATGTCATGCTAAGCTTGACCTGGGTACCAAGTCCCTTTTGAAAAGACTCCAAAACTGAGAGGTGAACTGAGTACCTCTATCTAATATGATGGACAAGGGCACTCCATGCAACCTAACCATCTCTCGAGTGTATAATTTGGCATAATCTTCTGCTGAATCTGTGGTTTTGACTGGTAGAAAATGAGCAGCCTTAGTTAACCTATCCACCACAACCCAAATAGAGTCGTACTGCCTACGAGTGCGGGGTAAACCTATTATGAAGTCCATGTTGATTTCTTCCCACTTCCAAGTAGGAATGCCGATATCTTGAAGTACACCTCCCGGTCTCTGATGCTCAACTTTCACTTGTTGGTAATTCAGACACTTGGCTACAAATTTCGCAATATCCCTCTTCATGCCCTTCCACTAGTAGATTTCCCACAAGGCATGATACATATTGGTGGCACCTGGATGGATAGAATATCTGGATCCCTGAGCCTCATGCAACATTCGGCTCCTCAAATCACCCACGTTCGAACACATAAGCTACCCTGGTATCGAAGAACACCATCTTCCCCTTTGGAGAAGATTTCTACCTTCTGATTTTGAACAGCTTCTTTCAAATTTACCAATGTTGGATCTTCATCTTATTTAGCCTTCACCTCCATTACCAAGGACGACTTTGATCCATTCTGAACAACTACACCACCATCGGTTGAGCCAACTAATCTAACTCCCAACCGTGCAAGTCAATGTACCTCCTTCACCAACTCCTTCTTGTCTTCACTCATGTGCGACACACTCTCCATAGAGAGTCTCTAAGGGAATCCGCTACCACGTTGTCCTTATCCGGGTGGTAAAGAACACTCATGTCATAGTCCTTAAGTAGCTCCAACCACCTTCGCTGTCGAAGATTGAGATCCTTCTGCGTGAACATATATTCTAAGCTCTTGTGGTCAGTGAATACATCTACATGAACCCCATGCAAGTAGTGTTCCCATATCTTCAAAGCAAACACCACCTCGTCCAACTCAAGATCATGGGTCGGGTAATTCTTCTTGTGAATTTTCAACTTTCTGGAAGCATATGCTACGACATTCTCGTACTGCATCAATACACATCCCAATCTAACTCTCGAAGCATCACAATATACAACAAATCCATCGGTGCCATACGGTAAAGTCAACACCGGTGTTGAAGTGAGTCGGGCCTTCAATTCCTGGAAGCTCTTCTCATAAGCCTCTAACCATTAGAACTTCATCTTTTTCTGAGTCAATCTAGTCAATGGGGCTGCAATGGATGAGAAACCTTCCGGGAACCTCCGATAATAACCCGCTAAGCCCAAAAAGCTCCTGATATCTGAAGGGTCTACCAGTCTGGGCCAGTTCTTTACCGCCTCTATTTTTCGAGAATCCACCCTTATACCTTCGATTGACACTACATGTCCCAAGAATGCAACTAAGTTCAGCCAAAACTCGCATTTGCTGAACTTGGCATATAGCTGACTATCCTTGACGGTTTGGAGTACCACCCTCAGGTGGGCGGCATGCTCCTCCTCGCTCCTAGAGTATATTAATATGTCGTTGATGAACACTATCACGAACATGTCTAGATATGCCTTGAATACCCTGTTCATTAGATCCATAAAAGCTTCAGGGGCATTGGTTAGTCCAAAGAACATAATAATGAATTCATAATGGCCATATCGAGTCCTGAAAGCAGTCTTCGGGGTGTCGCTCTCCCGAACCCTAAGCTGGTGATACCTGGACCTGAGATCTATCTTGGAGAAACATTTGGCACCCTGAAGCTGATCAAATAGGTCATCAATCCTGGGTAAAGGGTATCTATTCTTAACGTAGACCTTGTTCAATTGCCTATAGTCAATACACATCCGAAGAGAACCATCTTTCTTCCGGACGAACAAAACTAGGGCACCCCATGGAGACTTACTCAGTCTAATAAAACCCTTATCTAGCAAATCCTTCAACTGCTCCTTTAACTTTTTTAGCTCGGCTGGAGTCATTCGGTGGGGAGGAATCGATATGAGCTACACATTGGGTAAAAGATCAATCTCAAAATTAATATCCCTCTCGAAAGGAGCACCTGGTAGGTTATTTGGGAATACCTCGGGATACTCACATACCACGGGAACTGACTGAATGGTCGGGGTCTCGGACGTGGCATCCTTAACCCTAACCAAATGGTAGATGCAACCCTTAGAAATCATCTTCTTGGCCTTGAGATAGGAGATAAAGCGGCCTACAGGTACCGCTGAACTACCCCTCCATTATAAAATTGGTTCACCTGGAAATCGGAACTCCATCGCTCGGGTTCTACAGCTAACAAAGCATAACATGTGAACAACTAGTCCATGACTAAAATAATGTCAAAATCTATCATAGCCAATTCTACTAAGTCTGTGAAGGTAACCTTATGCAATACTGTAATGGGGAAACCTCTATATACCCGTCTCGCTATGACTGAATCACCAACCGGAGTAGATACAAAAATGATTCTGACAAAATTTTAGGACTGGCCCCAAAGTTACTAGCAATGTAAGGTGTCATAAAAGACAGTGTAGCTCCCGGATCTAACAAAGCATAAGCATCAATATGAAAGACTACAACATACCCGTAACCATATCGGGAGAAGTCTCCTGCTCCTATCGTGAGCCAAGTGCATAAAACTGAATCTGGCGCTGGCCACAACCTGGACCAGTCGAAGCACCCTGCTGAGTAGGACGTGCCATCGGAGCTGCTGCACAAGCTGCTGGAGTGCGGGCTCCACCACCCCCTGACCTGGCTGCAGGGTAATTCTTGAGCTTGTGTCCGGGTTTGCCACACCCAAAACAAGCATCTGAGCCCACCAAACACCTCCCTGGGTGGTTCTTGCCATAACTAGCACTAGATGGGAATGTTCACTCTGTGCGCATGCTACTCTGACCCCTCGAACCTAAGGCCCTGCTCCTCTGATCGTCTCGAGTCCTGGATGGGGTACTGGCTGAAGATGGTGCTGGTGTAATAGACCTGTGCTGGGACTGCTGGTGAGGCCAACCTCCTGGCCTCATCTGGGAGAACCTGTAGCTATTAGTTTTGGCCCTCTTGGCCTCCTCTGCCTCATATAAGTTGCCTCCATCTGCTGGGCATAAAGGACTATCCGTGGGTAGCCCATATCCTGATGAAGCATGGTTGTTCTGCAGTCCTTTTCCAGATACTCGGCTACTCCTTGCACGAATCTGCTCACCCGCGCCCTTTGGACCCTTACTAACTCCGGGGCATACTTTGACAAGCGAGTGAACTCAAGTGAATATTCTAACACTGGCATCTTTCCCTATTTGAGGTTAAAAAACTCAGCTACTTTCAATTCCCTCATCTCCCGAGGGAAGAACCTGTCTAGAAAGGCCATGTGGAACTCATCCAAGCTGATAGGACCCGCTCCCGCTGCTCTGTTGTCCTTCCATTGCTTGTACCAAATATAAGCAACCTCCTTTAGCTGATAAGAGGCCAACACACTCCTCATTTTTCACCCCCATAACCTAAGTGACCTTCAAGATACCTTCAATGAAATCATGTGGATCCTCGTCCACCTTTGATCCCGTGAACTTGGGAGGGTTCATCCTCAAAAAGTCTCTAATCCGAGTCGCCACTGCATTGCTATTCTGTGGGACATGCGCAACAACCTACTGGTTGACCTGAACGGTCAAGGCCTGTGCCAACATCTGAATAGCCGCCAAAAACTCAGCGTGGGCAGCTGACTCTGGTGCATGGGGCTCCTGGACAGGTGGGGCTAGCTGATGCCCATGATCATTGCCACCTCCGTGGCCTTCACCATTTCTGTTCCTCCTTCCATTTATTCTTTTGGGAGCCATAATTTTCTACAATCGCGTATAGAACGAATTAGAAGGATGGAGAGACTTTTCATCACACGACCTAGATCATGAAAGAAGGGAACATTTCCTAAAATGTTTAGTAACCTCTTCATCATAAGTGTGACGCGCTTTACACCCATGAAAAAGACTCTACCTAATGCGGCTTTCAGACTCCCTAAGACACATCTGAACCTATTTCTCTGATACCAAGTTTATCACGACCTGAGAGTACACCCGGATCGAAAACACGGGATAAGGAGCCACGAGGGACCCCAGGTCAATCCATGGCATGAGCATATAACTAAACCATTCACATAAGGCGGAAGAATTTTCTTAATGATCATGAACTGAAAGATAGCTGAGACATGAAATATAAGAAACAACAATACATGATCCAAGAATAACCAGCTAAATACTACAAATAGATCTGAAAGCCTCTAATCATAATAGACGGGTTGAAGGGACAAGACCCCAACTAACCCCAACATCCTAAAACAAAAGATAGCCAAGATCTGAACATAAAGATCTCCAATCATGAGGACTCACCACTAAGAGCTGAGGGCAGAACTGAGAGCAAGCTAGGAGCGATGCTGAACTTGAAATTCGGATCTTCATGATACAACATAGAAATATGCGGGTCAGTACTTGGAATGTACCGAGTATGCAAGGTTTGTCAAACAATACTTAAAAACATAAGAGTTATAGAAGTGGGACATCATGATTGTAAAGACTGAAATCATAAATATATCGTAAGGCTCAAGGTTTCCTAAAAAAATTTGTAAACCTGTCATAGTCACATCATCAGAGAAAAACATTTCATAAAACATGACTTGAGCCAAAAGAACATAATCATGCATGCATAAAAACAATGAGGAACAGTGGAAGATTTCTATAACCAACATACCACATATGAGAACACATGGAGCCCAACCTGTAAGCCTAGTCGGGAGGCGGTTCATACCTTGCCAAGGGTAGAACCATGAAAGGCGTGATATCACTCATGAAGGCCCCATAGGGCATAGGGGATGGTCACTGAGGAGGTCCCAAATATAGCCTACGACGGTATGTAGTTCTGAAATTCGGGGCATAACCTGGGCCCTGAACCTACTCGGTGTTAAGTACTACTCCCAAGACATGCAACGTGCTCATAAGAATTCATACATGACATGCATGGCTAGTTAAATCGTGAAAATCATAACATGCTTGAGAATTCGTAATACTAGCCATAAAATCGAGCCCGTGGATCGGCCGAAATCATAGTTCATGAACCATAAGCAGGGCATTGCCCATATTTTCATCTTCTTTGAAATGCTTAAATCTTATAGAAAACGTGATCATAATAACATGAGAGATTGAAGACATGCTTAAAATTCATAAATTCATATCATGCTTGGGGAATCACCATAACCATGAACTTTACCAAAAATCCTCATGATTTGGGCACCTATGCTTTTAGGGATTAGATCATCAATCATTGAATAAAAACAAGTGAAAACAGCTCAATAATTCGAAACCTATGATTTAGACATACTACAACAAGCTCATATCAATTTTTGAGGAATCATGCATTTGGGTTAAGAGCCATAAAGATTTAGTAACTTTAAACATAGAATTTGGGAAGAATTTGGGCATGGGTAGGGACTAAACTACCCATTCAAAATCCCACATACCTGGAAAAACTTGATTCTTAACTCCCCTGAAAAGCCCAAGATTCAAATTCAGAGAATTTGAAGAAGAACCCTTGGATCACCTCCTACTCCCTCCTCTAACTCTTGCAAGTATAGAATGAGACTTAACATGAATTATTTCCCCTT
>JACEIK010004555.1:19821-58085 GCA_018107945.1 Datura stramonium | reverse complement strand
AGTACACTTGGAATGGTGGTCACATGATGAACCATACGAGCATCAAGGTTATTATGGAGAATATTCCCCTCCTCATCAATACTATTCAGATTAAGAAGGGAAACCAATATATGAGGAACAGATAGCCTATAAGGAATCAGCCTTTGATGTGGAGAGGACTCCATATGAATATGATAAAGATCCACACTTTCACTCTCCCATTCATCAAAATTATTGGGAGTTCCATCCACAAGACCCTAAAGAACGAGGTATTTGGATTGGGCATTGCAATGCAATGAATGGATGGGACCTTGAACCTACTTGACTCCACTGGCTCTAGATTAGATAGTATGCTCACCCGAATCTTGCAAAATCAAGAGAAGGAGGAAGCTACTCTCAGGCATATGATTAAGGTTGTAAGTGCCCAACCAGAGTCACTCCAGAGTCTTGACTTTCATATGAGCCAAGTGCTGAATCATGACAATACACCCAACATTTATCTTGATGAGGCATCGATGAGTTATGAAGAGGATTCATCCGCTTCTTCTTTGGCTGTCACAACAAAAAGTGGAAAAGTGGTGCATTCTGAACCACACATGATTGTAGAAGAAGATTTCCTAATGCTTAAAACTTACATCCAAAGGTCAATGTGGCACCAAAGGAGACTAATGATGAAGCCTCAAGTGAAAAAGTGAATCCACAATATGAGGAAGATCCACTCCCCTGTTGAAAGCATCACATTCCTAACCCTACATTCCCTCAACATAGTATGAAGAAGTATAATGATCAAAGGATAGCAAAGTACCTTGAGTTGTTAAAGCAGGTGCCCCTGAATGTCCCATTATTTGAGGCCATCAAAGAGATGTTGGGATTTGCTAAGTACTTGAAAATGCTGCTCACAAGGAGGTTACCATTTGATAATGAAGAATTGATTCTGTTGACCCACCATGTGAGTGCCATTATCACTGGCACTAGTATTGAGAAAAAAGGGAATCCAGGTGTATTCACAGTTCCTTACAAAGTTAGAAGCTACAATTGCTTACGTGCCCTATGTGACAATGGGGCAAGTATAAATGCCTTTATCAATCTTCAAGTGCACATGATTAGGTCTCCTTAGACCCACCATTATGTCGTTACAAAATGTAGATTGTTCAATCAAGTGGTCATTGGGGTTATTGATGATATCTTTGTGCAAGTGAGAAGATTATACTGCCTGCAGATTTTTTGGTATTGGACTATGCAATAGATGTGGATGTTCCTATCATTTTAGGATGACTGTTCTTAGCCACCGGTGGGGCTTTGATTGATTCTGAGCGTAATGAAATCAAGTTTTGGATAAACAATGATATGAAGTCATATTCAAAGTGGATAGGGGCATGAAATTTCCATGAGCCTTTGCATGCAAATCAATGCTTGATGAATTAGATGATATGGAGGGAGGTGACCCGGGAGGAGTTTTGACTAATACTTCTAAAATTAGGATTTTAAAGATGATATGAGAGCAAGGGGGAGGTAGTAAATTCACTTGAAGGGCTTGGCCACTATCCTTACAGGCCTAGGAAGTTGTCACTTGATCTTGAGAATCAATCCACTCCTCCAGCTAAACCTTCCATTGAGGAGTCTCCGAAGCTAGAACTGAAACCCCTGCCATCTCATCTATGTTACAAGTTTTTGGGGACAAAAGAAACCCTTCCTATCAAAATGTCATCCTTCCTCAATGAAGAACGGGCACAGAATGTGATCAAAAAGCTTCAGTAGCATCGGAAAGCCATTGGGTGGACCATAGCAGATATCCGTGAAATCCCCAGGGGCATTTATGAGCACAAGATTAAATTAAAGGAGGGCAGTTCTCCTAGTATAGAGCACTAGAGAAGATTAAATCCAGCCATGCAAGAGGTAGTAAAAAAAGACATTATCAAGTGGTTAGATGCAGGTGTGGTTTTACCCCATTTCTAACATCCAATGGGTGACTCCAGTTCAATGTGTACCAAACAAAGGAAATAGGACGGTGATTGCAAATTGAGTACAATGAGTTAATGCATCATGACTCCATCTGAGAATCCGGATCGAGACACGGGACCTACAATCACGAATGACTCTAACTTAACCAATGGCATAAGCATAGCAATTCAAGAGAATTAACTAAAGCAAAAATAAAGCATGAACATGACATAAGTGGAGTCTGCGTATCATAAGGTCAAAACTATAAACACAACTCAACAATGCTGAATTGTGTATACATGATAATCTAGAAAGCCTCTACTACTATGAAGAGCTGATGGGACAGCGCCCCCAACAAGCTCCCTAGGTGTGAAACTGAAAGACATGGTAAAACATAAAACTAATAATGTCCCTGGAGAATGAGGACTTACCCAAGCAAGAATAGGACTAGGCTGATGGGGAACGAGCTATCGGCGAGACTGAGCTGGATCACCCGAACATATATCATGAGACAATATAGCATAGAGTATGCAGTCGGTAAGGAATGTACTGAGTATATAAGGTAATTAAAACACTCTAGTAAAGCAATAGTCTAAAATCATGAATATAAATCAAGAAAGTTCATGGGAGTAAGGGCTATAAGCTAAAAATCATGTATACAAAATATACATAACCATAAGCTATTCATCATAAGCTTAACATAATGACCCAAGGTTTAGAAGTAGAAATCATTTAGCATACTTACTTGAAAACATAAGTAAAAACTCATGATTGATCATGGATCAAATATGCTATAAGACATAATATCATAAGTTATGAACATGAGTAACTGAAATCATGAAATCATGAGGAATAGTTAAAGATTCGTCATAATCGACAACCATCATGTATGAGTGCATGATAATCCCATGTCTTGCCCACATGGAGGAGAGCCGTTTAAGCCTTGCCAGGGAAAAGGACGAATGAGGTGTGATATCATGGGTGTGCCCTCAGGCGGGGGAAACACTCTCTTGATAAGTCCCAAATAAGAATATATCCTATGTTGGCGCGTAGTTCAGAGACCGGGGTCCTCAGAATACCTGTCTTACTCGGTACTAGACGCTACTCCCAAAACATGTATATTGCTCATATAATCATATTCTTAAAAAATAGCTTAAGTCTGAATATTGAGAGTCTCGACTCCGAAACGTTTCATAAACTGATCTAATAAGTCTTGGCTAAAATTATGATAAACATACTTAACTTACATGGGCTTGCCCAAATTATGGAATCATACATACTTGAAATAAGCTTTGTAATTGGAAGTCATGAAATCATAAGTTAAGAATTCATAAACATTCATGCATACTAGATAATTCATCATACATGAAATCATAGACTCATAAACTTGAATTTCATAAAACATGCATAATAGGGCATAATTTTCAATAACTTGAAATCATGAATTTATAATTAAATTGAGAGAAAAATATGCCCCAATAGTCTTAAATCATTAATGGAGACATAAGGGAATTGAACCCATAGACATAGCATGGATATTGGCATGGAATTGAGTTAAACCCTAGAATCTTCAATACACTTGATTGGAGACTTGAATTCATGAGTTAGAGAAGAAATTGGACATGAGGGTGGAAGAAATCCCCCCATTAATGGCCCTACATATCTGAGTAAATTAATATCTAAGTTGGTCTTGAAAGCCCAAGAGGATTGAGAGTGAATTTGATGAGGAACCCTAGCTTGATCTTGAAAGAGGTTTTCAAATTCAATGAATGGATGTAAGCATAATGTCTTAGGCTAGGTTAAATATTCTTAAAACACTCTTTAAAAATCCCAAAATGACACCATTAGAGAGTTAGAAGCTTAGAAATTTATGAGAATACCCTTGAGAACACGTAATTAAAAATTGATTGTCAGCTACAACGACCCATCCAATGAGTCGTTGCTGGACTTGACGACTCGTTGGATTCGTCCATTGTTTCTGGAGTACTTCTGATACTCTTCTGATTCCCTGACCAACTGTTAGATAGGATGAGTTGTTATATGAAACAATGACTCGTCACTCCTCTAGTCGCCACCGCTGCCACACCTGTATTGATTTTTAAATCCTTCGAATGGTTTGTTACATGCCCTAATGAGTCGTGGTATCCGTTCGTTGTCTCTTAACCAACTTTGACCCCTTTCTGATCTCCACCTAACAATCCCTTAGGATAACCCATTGCATGGACTAATGAATCATTTCTAGACTCTTTGTTTCTGGGAGATCTTGACTAAAGGCTTACAATGAGGCATACAACGGGTCGTTGTTTCCAACAACAACTTATTCCTTGAGTCATTTTGTGACTCTGGTGCCATTTTCTTATTTTCTTCATTTCAGTCCTCGGGTCTGATCTTAGGGACTTTGAGGATGTTACATTATCTCCCCCTTGGGAACATTCATCCTTGAATGTAGATTAAGCATACCAGAAGGCTAGGGAAAAAACTACAATCTCAAAATTGAACAAGCAAAGCTGAAAATTGATGAAGTGACTAACTCTGGACTGATATACATGACTAAACTGAATTCATTAAACATAAATGCATGAAATGACATGAAAAAGACTAAGAGACATGAACTTAACATGAAACTGAATAGAGTACTAGGGATGAAGATGGTACCTCAAGCTAGAACTAAGCCAGAAGGAAAAAGATGCGGGTATTAAGCCATCATATCTTCTTTGGCTTTCCATGTAGCTCCCTCAACAAGCTTATTTCTCCATAACACTTTCACTGAAGCTATTTCCTTGTTTGTAAACCTCCGAAGCTAATAGTCAAGGATCTAAACTAGAACCTCCTCATAATTAAGGCTATCCTTCACACCAATGCTTTCTACTGGAACAAGTAAGGTTGGGTCGCCAATGAACTTCTTCAACATATATACATAGAAAACTAGATGCACTGAAGCTAACTCTGCTGGTAGCTCCAACTCATATTCCACCTCACCAAATCGCTTTAGAATCCTATAGGGACCAACATATCGGGGACCAAGCTTCGCTTTCTTACTGAACCTCATCACTCCCTTTACGGGAGACACCTTCCGAAACACCCAATCGTCTAACATCTGCATAAGATTTTTGATGACTCTGAGTTGTTTTCAGCCTTTCTCTAATTAGTTGAATTTTCTCCATAGCCTCATAAACTGAATCTGGCCCTATCAACATAGTCTCACCTACCTCAAGCCATCCAATAGGTGATCTACACCGCCACCCATAAAGAGCCTCAAATGGAGCCATCTGAATGCTGGAGTGGTAACTATTATTGTAGGAAAACTCGATGACTGGTAAATGATCATCCCAACTACCTTTAAAATCAATCACACATGCTCTCAATATATCTTCAAGAGTCTGAATGGTCCGCTAATCCTGACCATTTGTCTGCAGGTGAAAAGTTGTGCTAAGCTTCACCTGATTATAAAGGGCCTTCTAAAATAACCTCCAAAATTGAGAGGGGAATTGAGTACCCCTATCATAAATGATGGACAAAGGAACTTCATGCAACCAAACCAACTCCCAAATGTACAATCTAGCATAATCCTTGGCTAAATCGGTAGTTCTAAATGGTAGGAAATAGGATAATTCGCTCAACCTATCCACGATCACTCATACTGTCACGACCCGAACAGAGGCCTGGATCGCAACACGAGACATGGAGCTCGAGAGACCCCAAGTCGACCCATGGCAAAAGCATACATGTAATCTCAATCAATGAAACTGAATAATCATAGCGGAAGTCTAAATTTAAACATAACATCAGAATTCACAATCCAAAGTTGATTACATACATATGTTTGAAAAGCCTCTAAACATGACGAGTTGTTGGGATAAGACCCCCAACTAACTCAACAAACTGAAACTTAAAATACATAGGGAAATCTAATTAGTCTAGTCCTTGGGAGATGAGGACTCACCAATAATGCAAAGACTAACTCTGATAAGCTGACTATGAACGGGGCTGAACCTGAGAGTCGGATCCTATATCATGAAATGATACAACATAGAGTATGCGGTCAGTACGTGGAATGTACCGAGTATGCAGGGTAAGTAAAACTGCTTAAGTAAGTAAAATCATTTAAAGACAATGCATAATGTAAAACCTAAACAATGTAGTTTAGGCCTTAGGATCATAGGAATTACAGAAAAGCCCTTGTTAAACTTGCAGAAAATAACTGTCAGGTGGTCCCAATGAGGGACCCCTAATGATTCGTCGTCAAGAGTCATGACTCATGGAGTCATCCGTCAAGTACACCGCTATTCTGATCATCTGGGCTCATCACGGGCAACGTCACGATCCGTCACTAGTGACCACGACTCGTGGTGACCACCCGTTATGTACACTACCCCCATACCAATTAGTTCTTCAACTGGCTGACCACAACCCTCCCCATGAATCATGGGGACTGACCACGACTGTGGGGTCCTTCCGTTGAGTACATTGTCTCCCTTCTTCTCTTTTACTTACTCACCCACCCCACGACTAACCTAACGACTCGTGGATTAGCTGGCTCAGTGGGGTCACAACAAAGTCATGGTCATGTACATGGGTTCTTATTTTCTCGCTTCACCTTAAATCCACAGGCCTCCCCACGAGTCACACAATTTCGTGACTGCTCTCCACGAGTCTCCTCACGACTCGTTCTATGTCCGATGCCAAATTTCAACTTTTCTCCACTTCAACTCCCGATTCACAGTCTTTGGGCTTCCGGGGGTATAACAATATCTCTCCTCGGATGTTGGAAAACATACAGAAAAACATAGAAATGCATTCATCATATTCATATACGATCATCTCAATAAAGCTAATTGAATGACTATCTCCGATTCAAACTACATAGTTGAACTGAATTCACGAATCATACATACATCCACAGCCCTTAAAAGAAAACTTGGGCACATGAATTGAACATGAAAACTAAAGTGAGTTTTGGGTCCAAAGCGATACCTCAAGGCGGAATTGGGCAGGTAGAGAATAAATGTGGGTATTTGGCCATCATATCCGTTTCGGCATCTCACGTAGCTGCATCAACATGTTGATTCCTCATAACACTTTAACTGAAGATACTTTCTTTTTCCTTAGACTTTGAACCTGACGATCCGGAGGTATTTCAACCGGAACGCCTCCTCATAGCGAGGCGTCTTTCACACAAACACTCTGCAAGGACAACTAGAGAGTGGATCACCCAAACACTTCTTCAAAAGCGACACATGGAATACAGGATGCACAGAAGCTAATTCTGAAGGTAACTCCAACTCATAAGCCACCTTGCCAGCATGTCTCACGATCCTATAAGGCCCTACATAGCAGGGGACTAGTTTCCCCCTCTTTCGTACCTCATCACTCCCTTCATGGGAGACACCCTAAGAAATATCCAGTCATTGACTTTAAATTCTAATTCTCTTCTTCTCACGTCAGCATAGGACTTTTGGCGACTCTGAGTAGTTTTCAACCTGTCCCTTATCATTGAACCTTCTCCATAGCCTCGTGAATTAATGCGGTCACTATCATTGCCGCTTCGCCAACCTCAAACCATCAATGGGCAACCTACACCTCCGCCATAAATAGCCTCAAACGGATCCATCTGGATACTAGAATGATAGTTGTTGTTGTATGCAAAAACTCGATAAGAGGCAAATGTTCATCCAGTTACCTTTGAAGTTAATCACGAATGCTCTCAACATGTCATGAAGTGCGGATTGTCTAGTTGCATGAAGCCATCCATTTCTGGGTGAAACACTGTGTTGAGCTTAACCTTTGTTTTCCAACCCTTTTGAAACGACTTCCAAAATTGAGGTGAATTAGTACCTCTATCTGAAATGATGGACAAGAGCAGTCAATTCAAAATCGGAACTAGCTCTCGGACTGAGTTTGGAATAAGTCCTCAGATGAATCTGTGGTTTGACCAGTAGAAAATGAGCAGCCTTGGTCAACCCTGTCTACCATAACCCAAATGAAGTCATATTGCCGTCGAGTGCAAGGCACACCTGTGATAAGTCCATATTGATTTCTTCCACTTTCATGTGGGAATGCTGATATCTGAAGTACTCCTCCCGGTCTACGATGCTCAATCTTCACTTGCTGATAGTTCGGACGCTTTGCTACGAACTCACTTGCGCGATATCCTTCTTCATGCCATTCCACCAATAGACTTCCCTTGAGTCATGGTACATCTTGGTGGCACCTAGATGGATAGAATACACGGATCCATGAGCCTCGTGCAATAGTCTCCTTAAATCATCAACATACGGAGCAGAGATAGGCGACCTTGGTACCAATATACCATCTCCCCTTTAGAAGACCTCTACCTTCTGATTCTTAACGGCTTCCTTTAACTTTACCAAAATCAGACCTCATCGCACTAGCTTTTACATGCAGTCCGCAAGGAAGATTTTGATACGTTTGACAATAACACCTCATTGGTCGAGTCAATCAACCTAACTCGTAACCTCACAAGTCAATGCACATCTTTCACTAGCTCTTTTTCCCATCACGTGGGACACACTCTCCATAGAGAGCCTACTAAGGGCATCTCTACTATATTAGCCTTTCCCGGATTGTAAAGCACCCCACTCATATCATAGTCCTTGAGGGCTCAACCACCTCCTTTGCCTTAAGGTTGAGATCTTCTACGTGAACACATATTGCAAGCTCTTATGGTCCATAAATACATCCACATGGATCCCATATAAGTAATGCCTCCAAATCTTCAAGGCGAACACCACCGCGGCTAATTCAAGATCATGGGTCGGGTAATTCTTCTCATGGACCTTCAACTATCCAGAGAATATGCTATAACCTTCCCGCTGCATCAGCCACACCCAAGCCCGATCCTTGAAGCATCAAATACAACACGAACCCATCAATACCCTCTAGTAGAGTTATTTGCAGTCTTAGTAAAGTTGAGTCTTCAACTCTTGGAAGCTCTCTCACAAACCTCAGACCAATGATATTTCACCTTCTTCTAGGTCAATTTGGTCAAAGGTGCTGCAATAGATGAGAAACCCTTAAAAAACCTCCAATAGTAACCAGTTAAACCCGACAAACTCTGAATATCTAAAAGGTTCACCCCGGTCCGGGCCAATTCTTCACCGCCTCTATTTTCTGAGAATCACCTTTATGCCCTCACTTGATACCACATGGCCCAAAAATGCTCTGGGAGTGCAACCAAAACTCACTGCTGAATTTGGCATATGGTGTGATCCTTGAGAGTCTGAAACACTCTTCTCAAACAGGCAGCGTGTTTCTCCTTGCTCTGAGAATATATTAGGATGTCATTAATAAACACAATCACGAACATGTCAGTGTAAACCCAAACACACAATTCATCAAGTCCCACTGCAAAAGCTATAGAAGCATTCGTTAGTCCAACATACATAACTACAAACTCATAATGACCATACTGCGTCCTGAAGGCTGTCTTTGGGATGTCACACTCCCAAACTCTGAGTTGGTGATACCTGAACCGGAGATTTATCTTTGAGAAACACTGGCACCCTGGATACGGTCAAATAAATCATCAATCTTGGGTAAAGGATACATGTTCTTGAAGGTGGCTTTGTTCAATTGCCGATAATTAATACACATTTAGAGAGACAAGTAACTCTTTTCAGGATACAGAAACTGGCTGCACTAATGGAGATACTCACTGGACCTAGAAACCCTTATCTCCAATAGATACTAATGCTACCAGCTCTTCTAATACAGCTCGAGCGCTTCTGTAGAGGATGCTACAGAGCATGTGGAATCATTTCTAATCGATATCATAAGGAAGTTGATCATCTGGAAAACCTCAGATGCTCGTACTACTAGAACTGACTAGATAGTCAAGGTCTTGGACGTCGCATCCTTAACCCTAACTTGATGATACACACAACCTTTAGAAATCATCTTTACGGCCTTAAGGTAGGAAGTAAGTGACCTACGAGGCACAGGCGGGCTACCCTTCCATTCTAAGAATGGCTCACCCAGAAATCTGAACTCTACTGCCCGGGTTCTACAATTAACTGAGGTATAACATGAAAATAGCCAATCCATGCCGGATAATATCAAAATCCAGTCATAGCTAACTCTATCAAATCTTCTTAGGTGACTTTAGAAGAATTGAGACCGGGCAACCTATACACCCTTCTAGATATAATTGAGTCACCTACTAAAGTAGAAACTGAGAAGGGTTCTGACAAGACTTCTAGACACTTCAGAAGCTACTGGCCACATAAGGTGTCACAAAGACAAAGGGAATAACCCGGATCTAAAAGAGCATAAACATCAAGATGGAAAACTCGTAACATACTAGTAACTACATCCGATGAAACCTCCTGCTCCGAGCGGGATACTAAAGCATAGAATCTGTTCTGGCGCTGACTGCCACCTGTGCTAGTAGATGCTTGTGCTGAGCATACGGGTGGGGCTGCGGAATGTGAAGTTGGGCCTAGGTCCCCATCATGATCTGCCTTCTTTGTTGGGAAATCTCCCGAGCATGAGTTTGGGTTTCCCACACCCGAAATAAGCACTTGTACCTACTAGACACTAACACCCGTGTGACCTCAGCCACACCTACGGCAAACTGGAACACTAGAATGCATATCTACTGCTTTGACACCTAGAGCCTAATGTCCAAAGCCCCCTACGATCGTGCCTCGATCTGGATGGCACACTCAATCTTTGAAGATGTTTGGGGTTGATGATCTCACGGTGGGTCTCTTTGTCGGTGCCCACCACCTAACCTCAGCTGTGAGGAGCGTCTGTGGTCATCGATCCTGGCCCTCTTGGCCTCCCTCTCTCTCGGATATTAATCGCTTCCACCACCTTTAGGTGTGTACAGACCTTATCAGGAAAGTCCATGTCTACAGTGGAGCATAGCAGGTCCTACAACCCTTATCCAAATGGCCCGCTACACCATGGATGAATCTACTCACCCGCTCCCTCGATCAACCACTAACTCTGGGGCGTACTTCGATAGGCAGGTGAACTCCAAGGGAATACTCACGGCCGCGTCATAGCTACAGCCCGGTTACGAACTCAGCTGCCTTCTAGCTCCCTTATTTCACGAGGGAAGAACCGATCGAAGAATGCAACATGAAACTCTTCCCAAGTGACGGGGCCTACCCCGACGGCCCTACTATCTTTCCATTAGTGAAAACCAGATATGCGCGACCCCTTTCCAGGCGAATTTTAAGGCCAGCTTCTGGCACTCAACCCCATTCCCCATGACTTAGGTGATCTTCACTATCTCATCTATATGAACTCATACGGGTTCTCATCCACACTTTGACCCTAGAAACTCGCGGGTTCATTTCTCAGAAGTCTCAAACTCGAGCCACCAGCGCATTTGCCATTTTACTTGGAGCATGCACAAGCGCCTGGCGATTATTTGGCTTGATCGAAGGCCTGCACAAGCATCTGAATAGCGGCTCGGAATTCAACATGGGCAAGTGGCTCCAATGTTTGGTTCTCTTGAACTGGTGGGGCCTGCTGGTGCTCATTTCCATTTCATCCCTCATTGGCCTTCACCATTCCCATTCCTTCTACCATTCATCCTTCTAGGATCCATGATTACGCAATCATGAATAGCACGAATTAGAAGGGCATAAGGAGACATTTCATCATACGACAAAGATCATGAAAGATTGGAACATTTCCTAAACGTTTTGTAGCCTCTTCATCATAAGTGTGACATACTTCACACCCATGAAGAATCTACTTAACACGACTTTCGAATACTCTAGGACACTTCAAGCTGGAATTACTTTGATACCAAGTTTTCTGCGACCCCAATCGAGGCCCGGATTGCAACACGGGACAAGGAACCCCGAGTGACTCCAAGTCGACCCATGGCATTAAGCTTTGTCTCTAATCTCAAATGTGAAATGGAATAATCAACAATATAATCAAAGAAAGTCTAAATTTAAACATAACATCGAAATTCACAATTCAAAGGCGATTACATACATACGTCGGAAAAGCCTCCTAAACATGATGAGTTGTTCGGACAAGACCCCAACTCCAACAAGGCGACATTGAAATTACATCGGGAAATCTAAGTAGTTTAGTCTTCGGGAGATGACGACTCACCAATAATGCAAAGACTAACTCGATAAGGCGACTATAAACGAGGCTGAACACAGAGCGGATCTTTGTATCATGAAATGATACAGCGAATATGCGGTCAGTAAGTGGAATGTATTAAGTATGCGGGGTAAGTAAAGCGCTAAGTAAGTAAAATCATTAAAGACAATTATAATGTAAAACTTAAACGATAAGAATGCGAGTAGGGCTTGCATGCATTCTTTCTTAAATCATGATCTCATCATAACATAACATACTTAATCATAACATAACATATCATCATAACATATCATAACATGTCGATTGACTAAATTTGAAATATGATGTTATAAGTAAAGTTGAACATTGAGTCAAACACCTTTAGAACATGCTTACATATATAAATCTCATGAGTAATGAACATGCATAACTGAAATCATGAAGAACAATAGGAGACTCGTCTTTTAACCACGACATACCATGATAAAGCTTACGTGGTCCCAACATATCACACTCAAGTGGGTCGAGTTGTCCAAAGCCTTGCCCAGGTACAGGGACAATACCATAATATCAATATCAAGCTCGTGGCCCAGCGGGGCGGGGGGATAGCTCACAAGGGAGGTCCAAAGTCATAATATATAAACTTAGGTTGGCGTGGATTACAGGCGTAGTGTGACCGACCCTTAGCACGCTCGGTGCTAGACACTACTCCCAAAAACATGCATATGCTCTACATCGTTATTCAACGAAGCTCAACATATTCTAATGAAGAAGATCATAAATCAAATACATCTCAAAGTTGAAATCATGCATTTGAAGCTTTAACTCAAAACATACCACAGGCTAAAGATAATTAGGGTCTTTCAGAACCATGTGGTAAACTATGCATATGAAAAGCTTTAATTCAAACATACCACAAACTAAAGAAATATAAGGGTGGGAGCCTTCGCTCCAATACCATGTCAGTAAGCAATTAAATCATCAATCATACTTTGAACATGTGGGCGTACCCAAAGCTTTATCATTCTTGAAAATACTCAATTCATATCGAAAACATGATTATAAACATGGTAGCTTGAAAACACACTTTTCATCATTTTATCTCTTCATCATCATACATTCATCACAAACTTCATCTTTCATGAACTTCTCATCAATGGAGGCTTTTTCATTGTAGCTAAACATGATTTATGGTGAAAACATTATAAAACTCGCCCATGCTTCATAATTCAATAGTAGAAATGTATTTAAATCATACCCATGTAATGAAGTTGGAAATTCATGCATTGGGTTAAAAAACCCCATTGATTAGTCATAGATTTTTCATGATTTAGAGACGGATTAGGCATGGATGTGAAGGGAATCACCCCACCATTCAAAACCCAACATACCTGTTGGTAGCTGGTTCTTATTCTTCTTTACATGCCCAATAGGAAATTGAAGAGAAATTGATGAGTGTTGAGCTTGATCACCCTCTCTAGTATTCTACCTTGCATGCATAAATGAGTAAGGCCTAAAATGAACTTAATCACCTTAAAAAGTCACTATTCATAACTCAAAACAACGTGGTTGCAGGCCTTAGGATCTTAAATTATGGAAAAGCCCTTACTAAACTCGCGAGAAAATATACGTCGGGTGGTCTAATGAGGGACCTATGATTGGAGTCATCAAGGGTCACGACTCGTGGAGTCATCCATCAAGTTCACTGCTCATCTGCTCATCTGAATGATACAAGAAACATCACGATCCATCACTGGTGACCATGACTCGTGGTCACCACCCGTTATCTTCTGCTTGACCCCCGCGCAATTAGTTCTTCAATTTGACCACTACCCTCCCTACGAATCGTAGGGAGTGACCGACAGTGGGATCCTTCCAATGAGTACATTGTCTCCCTTCTTCTTTTCCTTACTCACCCACCCGTGACTGACCCTAACGGCTCTGGTCGATACGAGTCATGGTCATGAATGTGGGGTCTTATTTTCTCAAAGTTTCACCTTAAATCATGGGCCTCCCCACGAGTCACACACGACTCATGGGCTGCTCTCTCACGAGTCTCCTCATGACACGTTCTGTGTCTGATGCCAAATTTAACTTTTTCTCATTTCAACTCCGGTTCGATCTTTGAGCTTTCGAGGTATAACACATACAAAGTCATACTTTCGGCATTTATGGGCAAGCGCATAATGAAGTTCATATTGATCTCCTCCACTTCCCAGTAGGAATGCAATATCCTGAAGCACACCTGTTGTGAATTTGAACACTTAGCCACAAGCTCCGTTATGTCCTTCTTCATGCCATTCCACCCAATACACTTCATGTAGGCCACAGTACATATTGGTGGAACTGTGATGTGAACAGAGTACTAAGGCTATGATCCTCGCTCAACATCCGCTCTCAAATCATCCTATGAAACACACAATCAACCCTAATGTTAGATTACCATCTCCTCCTTGGAAAAACCTCCACTTTCTAATTCGGAATAGCTTCTTTGCTTCCTGTGATAGGATTGTCGTCCATCTGAATGAATACACGCAAGTGCACGTGGTCGAACAAGTATTAAATGGCTCAAGTAAGCCAAGTATGAATCCACAGGGACTGGACTACAGTATCAATTTAATCAAGTGTTAATAAACTTTAACTCTAAAAATGCAGACAACAATGTTAAAGAGATTTTTTATTTAGTTTTCCTAATTTATGCTAAGTCTAAAACGAATATACAATTTGAGTGCGAACTATGAGTATGAGCATGCTGAGGCTAAAAACGAACATGAGGAAATAAATTATCGAATACAATTTGATCTATCTTTCACTCCGGTTGCTAGTCAAAGGTTTTGCCTATCAGTTAAAACTCTAAGTATTTAACCCAACGAGAATCATGAACCTTCCACATTTAACTGGTAAAAGAATTCATGTTTCTAGCCATACAAAACCGATTCCGTAATTATTGTCTGACTTTCAGGTATATTTCTATCCTAAAAATTAAATACATTCTCAATTTCCCAAACTAAGAAAAGATCATATCCTATCAATTCACAACTTTCCAATTTCTTGCTCTCTCGAGTGAAACCGGACTTTTTAGATATACATTAACATTGGCCAAACATTAATGCGGTAAGAACAGAAATTAATAGAATAACCATGGAAGAAAGATGGAAAACCAAATGATCGAGAAATGATACATTTCACTACAATGTTTCTTAACTCCTTAAAGTGAATTTAGCCACTCATTTGTGGATTAAGCATGTCAAATGGTGTAAATCTTCTAAACAATTGAAATAAAGAAGGAAGAGATGAGGAAAACCCTAGATTTTCGTCCCCTCAACTGCCTGTAACCCACGTTCTTGCTCCCCAAGTCAGAATAATTAGAAATGAACCTAAGTGTTCTAATTATACTGGTGGAAATTTTTCCCGAATAACAACAACGTGTCACGGATACATCGCGGAGCTGCTGCCTGCGTGACACGGCCTGTGGCGCCCTCGCTGGAATCAGGCCCCCTCAAGTGTTTAAGCCCAACATTCCACGGCGTGCAGCGCGTGGCTTGGCCAACGTGCCACGCCCCCAACACGCGCATCTTCACTTTGAATTCCATGTTCTAGGAAATTAGGTCCAACATGCCCGCAGAGCAGCGGACCTCCTCTACGGAAGGCCCTGCCAATTTTATCATCCGGGACAGGAATGCATCCCCGCGATGGCAGCGTGACGGCTCCATCCCGGAGCGCTAATCCAACTCCTTATGTGTTTCCTTTGCTTTCGACCGGGTCATTCACGTTCTCTAACATGCATCTGCTGTAAAATTTTATTTTCCTGCAAAACAACGGCAATCGATCGGTTTAGTATAAATTCACATTTTAACTACAATTTACATGAGAATGTACAAACATCGATGATTAAACAAGGCGAAATGACGCATTTGAGTATCACTTGGGCATATAAATATTCTTATCCTTTACCCACACTTAAAATCTTGTTAGTAATCTCTAAAATAATCACCCACCTCATGCAATTTACACCCAATCATAGCTACTTTGAAACAAACAATCCGAGCTACAGGTTCAAACGATTATTTAATATAGCAAATCATCAAGAAAACATGCATAGTTTCATCATACAATGACATTCAACACATCAGGAATATACCTCCTAGACTCAAGAATCGAGCTCTCGTGCTCCGACAAATAATGCAGAATTAGCTGATCAAGATATGACACGAAATTCAATCTCTCTTCAAGCATGCCTCCCCAACTGAAGATTTCCCCCCTTTTCGTCACATGAACTCTAAACTTACATGCAGGGAACATATAAACACGATTTCGCTCTCTGCCAAAAGAATTCCCATGCATCATGTCACATGAACCATAGGCTTGCCTCTAGTGTATTACTCCACTAATATAAGGACGCGTGATATAGGATCACGTAGGACTTAACGAGTTGTAATGTAAGCTGAAATAGTAAATACTGGTTAACCAATAACCAACTAGCATCTAAGCGCTTTTCCAATACATCCCATCAACATTATGGGCATTGTTTCTTCCTTCATCCTCCCATTCTTGAAGTCTTTCTTTATTTTTGTCCCCGCTTCTTTAGGCACACCCGACTTAACAACAAAAGATTCTAGTTATACCTCTTTATTTTCTTTAAATCACAACCAGTACACCTTTGATCTTTCCTTTATTCATCACTTTGCTTTTTCTTTTCTTTTCACAATTCTCCTTGACAGTATGGGAAAATTATTTTTCTTGAGCACTTAAGAGTTTGGATCAAATTTTACGGATAATGAAAAGAAAGAGGTTAGCTCAGACCACCTTTTCGACGAAAGAAAAAATATAGGCTAAAGGCAATGGGCTAACTAGGATTGACATTCGAAGTAGGGTATGAACAAGAAAAAAACTTTCGGTTAAAACAAAGAAACGCCTACCTCCTTTCCTACTACACTTCCTTCATTTCGTTTCGTACACATACCAGGTATGAAGTTCTAGCATTCCACAATAGCATGGAATAATCGAAACCTCATTAGGCACCTCATTGCACATGCTCAACTCAAGAAATATTCACAGACTCTTCAATCATTCATTACAAGAATTCAAACATTAAGCCTCAATCACAACGAATCGAACTCTATGGCCTAGGTATCTCAACATATTTACAAAGTTGCATGCTTTCATATGAATCACCTTTGCATTCTAAATATCATATACAACATATAAATACAACCATAAAAGTAGCAACACGCTTGGGTACAAACAAACAAGCAAAATAAAGACACAAAGTAACTCCTATCGACTACATTTCCCTTAGGCCGGTTGTCATCCATCCCATCGCAGAACGGTCACTGCTTTGACTTCGGTTCAATGGGACCTTCTTGGTAAAAGAACAAAAACAAGCGCCGAGAAACCCAAAAAATAATTTAATGAAAAATTTTCAAAAAATATCGTTGATTTCGATAAAAAAAAAATATTTACACAAACCAGCTAACAACATTCAACGGCACACAGAGCTTCTGTTAATTTCCACATTCAAAACATACACAAAAATCACAGGGTCTAAGAATTTGTCCAAGCACAACAACAGAACGAAGATTCACAAATCAAGACAAAAACCAAGCACCTAAACTTCTCCACACACCCAAACCGAGCATGCTCCCCGGTGTTCGCAAAGTCAACATAGCACAAAAGTGGGCGGTGAAAATCCCTGATCAATCGAAGTAACTGCTTCTTCGTGGTGCCTTCACCTCATCTCCCATGTCTGAATCGCTTCATCCATTCCTCCTCCAGGCCTCAACACTGAGTCCTCGAAAGCAAATGTCTCTCATCGGTGGGGACGTGGTCATCCCACCCAGACTCCACAAGAAAATTTGGGCCCACCCCGACATAAAGCCTAGCATTTTAGCAGAGGTGTCTAAGTCCAGGCTGCCCACAGCTCATCTCCTGTTATGGCCTCCGCCTGCCAGTTCAGACATGCATCGAACATGCGGGCCATGTGCGATCATCCCGAGCATGACTCGTGATGTAAACTTGGCAGTGAGTGGTGTCGGGTACCTTGGTCTTGTGGCGTCCACGGCACGCCTATCCATCGCGGGATGCTCCAATCAGGGCCCTCTTCCTCATCCAGAGCCCGCCGGCGTCGGTGAACAAGCCACCAAACCCGTACTTGTGCTGTTGCAAGCGGGCTCTCATGGCCGGATATAGTCACCGCTAACATTTGATCTCGGAAAGCCCTTTCGATGGGGCATACACCAACATACGTCCCAGGTGAAATGCATCATGTGCACCCCCAGAATCGGCGAGAACAAACAATTTTCAGATCTGGCACCTCAATTCATCGTGAGTAGGGCAATGTTTTGATGGTAGCCCCTCTCCTTATCTGCTCCAACGTCTTTGGTGAACGGGCTCCCACAAAGGTGCGTCGATATCACTGTTATGGTGGTGATATTCATTCTTGGAATTTGCTGGGCGTCTTTGTTCCGCGCCCCAAGATGGCATTCGGTGATAGAACAAAATGACTGGTGACCATATTTTGACGGTGTGGCTTTGTGGAGCGTCGGGTTTAATTTGCATAGAACTCCCAAGTAAGTGTAGGTGCACTCCTTGGGCTCTTCAAAGATGAAGCTGACCAGTGTCAATCCGATGGACAATTCAGGGAACTCTGCTTTAAAGGCTCCCTTGCAATGTGCTCCTCAGGGAAGTATTTATTATCTTATGCTTTGTATACCACTTCTTCCTTCATGCCCATCGGGTTTCCGACATTAGCTGGCGGCGGCGCGGAGACAGTGCTCTTTGGGACTCGCAGTCTGATTCTCTTCCTTCCCGATTGCCCCCGATGTAGATGCGCCACTTCCTTGTCTTTGCTTGCCATTGTTCTGTCAAATCCAGCGAGCAGAGTCCCATGTAAATTAAATTAAAGTTAACTCAGAGCTAAGGTTGGGTTAAGCCAGGCCACCCCACACTTAGTCTTTAGCCTAATTTCGGCTACGGCAAAGATCATCCTTATTAATTAATTTACAAAAAAATAACAACAAACATGCCTCGTGCATTCAGAGAATTCGACGGTATAAATTTGCATATTCCACTCAGACTTATGTGACTAACCACAACATTGCCATGATGTAGCATTTCCATGCGCTTGCGAACAATTTTATCAACACAAGCCTATACAATTCACCAATTTCCTTGCATATCACCATTTCATTTTCCCAAAATCGTGCTCCTTTAGCATATTAATGTTAAGCACAGCACGACTCACCTCACCCAACATCACAGCCCAACAAGAATTTGTTTCAACTCAATTTTTTCCTTCTTCATATTCAAATTCAAACCCTAGCTACAATTTCAACAAAAATTGATCAAGCTATGTATTTATCGCGTTCATACAATCACAATATTACAAGCATCAATCACTTAATGGCAAATGAATTTAAACAATTCTACTAGACGAGGTTGTTCATCACATGTTCAAAATCAAAGAACCAGACAATTAGGATAGAGGTGAAGAACATACCTTGAATTCGATGGGAAATGAAAACTTGATGCAAATTCTTGCTAGGTCGTGTCCGTTGAGGAAGGAAGTATTTTGGGATATTGGTGCGGAGGGGAGAAGAGGTGGAAAATGGCTTAAAATCGGGGTTAAAAGGGTAGGATTTGCGCGGGTCACCGGCGACCAGTGTGACCCGACCTGAATAACACTCAGCATGTCACGGAGGGTAGCGTGGAGCACCCCCTACGTGCCATGGAGCCGTCATCACAGCTCACTGTTTTGCCACTTTATTACATTTTTACCTCAATTTTTCCTTTGCGATTCTTTGCATTTTTGCCCTCAATCAACTGAAATTTATCTTGCTTAGAAATTGGTTAGAATCCCAAGGTTTTAAACACAACACAATGTTTTTAATTTTACATTTTTTTTATATTTTTCTCTTTTTTTCTTTCTTTTACTTAACTAACTTTGTACATATAAATACAACCATTTCCACGAGTTGCCTCCCGTGCAGCGCACGGACTGTAAAACCTACAGCGTCATTTACACTAATTCAGCCCCTAGGGTGACGGACGTTTTCTCTCGAACTTCGTCCTCACCCGTGTCATGCTCTCTCTCCGGTGGTTTCCCCAGCGGCTCCACGTGGCTCAACAATCTGAGTGATATCCCAGCTTGATCAAGTACGTTGATCACCGAGAGTTCCTGCGTACACGGCGAAGCTTTGTGGCCTTGTACACATCAAATACCTCCACTTTGTCGTGTAGCTCTAGCATGGTTGGCTGCCCTGCAGCTACATCAATTGTGCTTTCACAGTCGCTTCAAGAAAGTGCGTCCCAAAATAAATGGGACTTCACGTCTGGCTCAAAAAATCCAGCACAACAAAGTCTACCGGGAAGATAAGGAGCCACTTGCATGACACGTCCTCACAATGCCATGTGAGTCTTGCCAGGCGATCCGCTAGTTGCAAGATCGCATTTGTTGGTCTAGGACTCCCTAGCCCCAACTTCTTGGGCTGATGTCGGCATCAAGTTAATGCTCGCTCCCAAATCACATAATCCATGAACTCGGATACTCTGCCCAATTGTAATTTGAATTGTAAAGCTCCCAAGGTCCTTGAGCTGTGGGCAGTGTTTGTATCCGGAAGTGCATTCCTCCATAAGAGCCACCCGTGGCGTACTCGGTCCTACTTTTGTTCGCCACAATGTCCTTGATATACTTCGCATACTTGACACTCCTGCAAAACATCAACAAGAGGTAAATTGATATGAAACTGTTTAAGCACCTCCTGAACTTTTGAAACGCTTCCTCCTTGTGTTTCTTCAATCTCTGAGGCGGGGTGGTGGTCTTCACTGGTTAAGCTTCCTTCTTCCCCTCTCATCACTATCACTCCCTCTCATTTCTGCTGCTCCAAACTGGCGGTGTGCTTTAAGTTCCACCTCTTTAAAGAGCGTAAACCACTCCCTTGTAGTCCCTTTGCATTCACTTGCTTGGGGTTGGGATGGGTGTCCTCGGAGTCCTCCTCTAGGCTGGTGTTTGAAGCTCCGACCAAATTGCCCAAGCGGTACTCAAGCGCCTTTGTAGCTAACTGATTGTTCTTTACATCGGCTGCAATTTCACATAGTCGGCCTGCAATTGAGCTTGGTTAGCTATCATAGTTTTGAACATCTCCTCAATGTTGGGTGATGGTGGTGGAGGAGGTGCATTGTTGTTTTGATAAGCAATGACGGATAGTTTTGCTGCCCTCCTTGATTTCTTTGCGCCCCCTGACTCGAACTCTGCCCTTGATGGTTGTTGCTATCCCAAGAGACATTCAATTCCTCCAATTAAATTGTAGTTGTTGCCATGTTGTTGGTGATTATTCCTACGTACATTACCAGCAAAGTTCCTCAATCGAGTTTTCTCACAACACTCAGGCAGTGTTCATTACTCACACACTTCACACCGTCTGCTACACTACATTCACTAGGGCTTGAGACTGATTCAAGCTCTATATTACTGAAGTGGGTGTTGAAGTGGGTTACGCAACGCAGCTATACGTGCGGCGATATTTGTAAAACCATCACTTCTAGACTCAGTTTACTTTCCCTTGTTCCTCCTCTTGAAGAGTCCGCATTCCACCCGGATTTCCCTGCGAAATACGATTCAACAAAGTATACAGCTCATCATAAGTCTTTTCTAATGGATTGTCCCCATTTCTTGAGTCCAGCAAAATTTTTGTGTGGGGTTCCAAACCCTCTATGAAAATCGAAGCCACATCGTTAGATTGGTGGTGATGAGGACAATCCCGCAACATTGATTTGAATCTCTCCCAAGCTTGATACGGGTTCTCCCCCTCTCTTTGTTTAAAGCCCAAGATTGACTTCTAAGTCTTGCTGTTTACGGATGGAAAGAACCGTATCAAGAATTTCTTTGCAAGATCATCCCACGTGGTGATGGAATTAGTGCTCGACTTTCAACCACCTTTTATATTCTCCCAAAAGTGAATATGGGAACAATGTAAGCGACATAATCTGATGAGACTCCAGTGGGGACCTTAAGTGTCACTTATCTCCAAAAAGGTTTGGAGGTGTTGTTGTGGACCACTCGTGCGGGGGGCACATGAGCTGCCAGCTGGTGTGCGGCAATTGCACCATGTTCTGTTTAAGCTCGAACCTCCCTCTGGCTCGAGGTTTGAATGCTAAGATGTGACATTATTAGCATGTGGTATCGCGTCCCCATGAACCAGCCTGGCTGCCATTTCCTCGGGCACTAACACTGCCGGCACAAGTGGTGGATGCAGCTGGTTGCTCGGGATTAATTGTGCGAGCAACTGCGGCTTTCTCTCTAGAGCTTCTCTCCTTTGACGATGGAGTGTCTTTCCGGCTCTAAGTATGAGTCCACCAGCTCCTTGTCTGCCGGTGTTCAACGAAATTCGATATACGCAAAATCTGGAAAGACCAAGTTGTCAGCACTAATATAGAAATAGCAAACTAACACTTAAGAAAATTTTGCCAATTGCGGTCTGACAGCGTTGCCAAAAACTTGTTCATCCGTCTTAATGACTACATGCAAGTGCACGTGGTCGAACAAGTAGTAAAATGGCTCCAAACAGCCAAGTATCGATCCGGGGACTGGACTACGGTAACAATTTAATCAAGTGTTAATAAACTTTAACTCTAAAAATGCAGACAACAATGTTAAAGAGATTTTATATTTAGTTTCCTAATTTATGCTAAGTCTAAAACGAATATACAATTTGGTCGAACTATGAGTATGAGCATGCTGAGGCTAAAACGAACATGTAGATAAATAAATTATCGATACAATTTGATCTATCTTTCCTCCGGTTGCTAGTCAAGAATTTTTGCCTATGGATTAAAACTCGTGGCTAACCCAACTTAAGAATCATGAACCTTCCACCTACATTTACGTTGGTGATAAAGAAATTCATGTTCTAGCCATACAAAACCTATTCCGTAATTGACTAATATGACTTTCAGGTATATTTCTATCATGAAGGTAAATCAATTCTCAATTTTTCCAAACTAAGAAAGATCATATCCTATCAATTCACAACTTTCCAATTTCTTGCTCTCTTGAGTGAAAGCGGGACTTTTTAGACATACATTAACATTGGCCAAACATTAGTACGTAGAACAAGAATTAATAGAACAACCATGGAAGAAAAGATGGAAGACCAAATGATCAGTAATTACATTTCACTAAATGTTTCTTAACCTCAGCAAAAAGTGAATTTAGCCACTCATTTGTGGATTAAACATACATCAAATGAGTGTAAATCCTTCTAAACAATTGAAATAAAGGAGGAAGAGATAGAGAAAAACCCTAAGATTTTTCGTCCCCTCAACTGTAACCCACGTTCTTGATCACGAAGTCAGAGCTAATTAAAAATGAACCTAAGTGTTCTATTTATGCGGGTGGGAATTTATCAGGAATAACAAGCAACGTGTCACGGGTGCATTGCGGAGCCTTGCCTCTGTGACACGGCACGAAGGTGCACCCTCACTGGAATCCGGCCCTCCAGGTATTTAAGCCCAACGTGCCACGGCGTGCAACGCGTGACTTGGCCAACGTGCCACGGCCCCAACGCACATCTTCTTTGGAATTTCATGTTCTAGGGAAATTAGGTCCAACGTGCCACGGAGGCAACGCGGACCTCCTCTGGAGATTGCCAATTTTATCATCGGAGCAGAATGCATCGGATGGCGTGACACGGCTCCATCGTGGAGCCCCTTTAATCCATGCTTTCATGGCCATTTCCTTGCTCGCTCCGAGTCCATCTCCGATTTCTCCCAACATGCATCTTAGCTTCATAAAATTATATTTTTCCTGCAAAACAACGTTAATCATGTTGGTTAGTATAAATTCACATTTTAACTATAATTTACATGAGAATGTACAAACATCGATGATTAAACAAGACGAAATGAGCGCATTTGAGTATCACTTGGGCATATAAATATGCCCAAGATTAGAGATCCTCAACTTTCCTAGCTTTGACACTAGAACACCATCTCCCCTTGGAAAAAAACCTCAACTTTCAGTCTGAGATAGCTTCTTTTAGCTTCACTATGATAGGATCCTCATCTTTCTAGCTTTGACAGTCACCAAAGAAGATTCTGATCCATGTTGTATAATAACACCATAATTCTTTGAATCTATAAGGCGAACCCAAATGAAAGCCTATGGACATCCTTCACCAACTCCTTTCCCATTCTCGACATGAGACACACTCTCCATGGATGACACACTTCGAAGCATGGCCACTACATTAGCCTTGCTAGAATAATAAAGGACACTGATGTCGCAGTCCTTGAGATGCTCTAGCCATCTCTTTTACCGCTAATTCAAGTCATTCTAAGTAGGAGCACGTACTAAAGGTTCTTGTGGTCTATGAACACATCCACACGCCTCCGTACAAATAGTACCTCCAAATCTTCAAAGAAAATACCCTGTATAGCTGTAGGTCATGCGTCGGATAATTTCTCTCATGAGTCTTAAGTTGTCTAGAGGAATATGCAATGACCTTACCATGATGCATCAACAGACAGTAAAGAACAACCTAGGGCATCCACTATACACAACAAAGCCATTTTTACCCTCTAGCCAAATTCGATGCTGAGCTGAAGTGAGTCAGTCTTCAACTCCTAAATCTCTTCTCACAAGCATCCGACCACTGAAATTTGACCTTCTTCTATCTCAGCAGTAACCGGTGTTGCAATAGATGAAACTCCCTCTACGAACCTCCTATGGTAGCCCAGGATAAACCCAAGAAGCTCCTAATATATGTGGGGCCCGACAGGTCAGCAGACAAATTCTTCACCGCCTCTATCTTTTGAGGCCCATCACACACCCTCACTATACACCACACATGACCCAAGAATGCTGCGAATTCATGGCTTCACACTTGTTGAATGCAAATGGTTGGCGATCCTTAAGTGCAGCACTTCAATCCTCAAATGAGTGGCATGCTCCTCACCAACCAAAGGTATCTTGAATATGTCTATAAAAACAATCACGAACATATCCAAATGTTCTTGAACACACACTCATCAAATCTATAAAGATGAAGGAGCATTTGTTAGTCCCAAAATACATAACTATGAACTCCTTAGTGACTATCTTAGAGTCTGAAGGCTATCTTTTGAATGTTACTCTCCCTAACTCTGAGCTGGTGATAACTGGATCTAAGGTCTATCTTAGAAAAGCACGTAACACCTTAAAGCTAGTCAAACAGGTCATCAATCATGGGGAGGGGATACCTATTCTTAATTTTGACCTTGTTCGATTGCTTAGATAGTCAATGCACATTCTAAAAGGGGAACCATCCTTCTTCGAACAAAGACAACTAGAGCACCAATGGGATTTACTAGGCCCGATGAAACCCTTATCTAGGTCCTTCAACTATTCTTTCAACTCCTTTAGCTCAGTGAGCCATTCGCAAGGAGGAATGGGTATAGGCTATGTATCGAGGTGAAGGTCAATACCAAAGTCAATTCCCGCTCGGGAGGGATTCTGGGTAGATCATCTAGAAACATACCTCGATACTCACTACAGGAACTGACTAAAGAGTTAGGGCTCAAACGTAGCATCCTTAAATCGAACTAGATGGTACATATAGCCCTTAGAGATCATCTTTCTAGCCTTGAGATAGGAAATAAAAGAGACCTACCAGGGTGGCTGAGCTACCTTTCACTCTAAGAACTGGTTCACCATAAACCGAAATTCTACCTTAAGGTTCCTGTTATTAAGGCATAACAAGAATGTAACAATCTATCAGAATATAACATCACTCGGTCATATCTAGCACCACTAAGTCGGCTGAGGTAACTTTCTAAAATATCATGACAGGGCATTTTATATACCATCGAGCTAAATTTGAAACACCGATAAGAGTAGGGGCGAAGAGGGTTTTGAAGGATTTTGGGGTGAGCTCCAAAACTAAACGACAACATAAGGAGTCACGAAAGATGAGGTAGCCCCTATATCTAATAATGCATACACATCAAGATGGAATACTCGTACATATCAGTGACCATATCAGGAGGGCCTCACTGCTCTTATCGAAGATAGTACATAGAACCTATTCTAGATGTTGGCCGCCACCTATAATGCACTGGCGAGGTGGGTGAGTTGTTGGAGCTACTGAAGTGGTAGCTTGGGCATGACTTCTATTTTTGCCCTGCCTAGCTGAACGACAATCTCCTAAGCATATTTCCGGGCTTCCCACCCGAAACAACCATCAGTACCAACCAAGCATCACCCGGGGTTAACTACGCCACACTTCCAACAAGATGGAAAAGTGTGCTCCCCTTACATACTCCTCTGACCTAGTGCTTGATGCTCCACCTGCCTCTCTGATCTCCTCGAGGTTTGGATGAAATCTTAGCTATTAGAGGAGCTGGGGGATAGCAACCTCTGGTGGAACTGAGGGTGATATCCCTTCTGGATCTACGTACAAAGTGCCCATGACTCCCTATCACGGTTGTCTTGGCCTCTCTCTCCTTCTCCTTCATCTACTCTGCCTCTATCTTCTAGGCATCTTTGATCTGCTGGGAGAAATCTATATCATTGATCAACAAGGCGGTCCTGCACTCCTTGACGATAAATTTGCCACTTACAGTGACAAACTTGCCTCTGAGCCCCAAATGAAACCAACTATCTCCAGAGTGCATACTTGCATAACCGGTAAACTCCAATACATACTCTTGGACAGTCATGTTATTCTGCTTCATATTAACAAACTCAGCTGCCTTTCCTCCCTCAACTCCTTGGGAAGGAGCACATTGTCCAAGAAAGATCACAAACTCATCCCAACAAATGGGAACCGCACCGCTCCCCCGCTCTCTCTTTCCCTTTGTGGAACCATATATGTGCAACTCCCTTTAGCTAATGGGAGGCTAAGTCTGCACTCTCCTCTCCAGTGCCCATAATCTGGGTGATCTTACGCACCTCCTCTATGAACCGTGTGGGTCCTCATCCACCTTCAACCCACAAGCGGGTGGGTTCATCTGAGAAGTCTCTTACTCTTGCCATCGCCTGTTCCATTCTGATGAAAATGGACCACTGCCTGCTGGTTAACCTGGGTTGTCATACCCTGAGCCAAAATTTGGAATGCCTCCTAAACTCGACATGGTGGCACGCTCCGAAACAAGGGATCCAGCTGGTTGGTGAAATTTGGATGATGCCCATTCCATTGTCATTCCTTCTTTCATTGACTCGGTGTGGAGGCATATTTCTGCAAATGTGTATAGCACAAGTTAGAGGAATAGATAGATACTACATCGCACGCATGAATCATGAAAAGAAAATTTTCTAATAAGTCTGCGTGGCCTCTTCCCAATAAGTTTGGTCGTGCATCACACTCATGGAAAAGACTCAACTTAACGCAGCTTTCAATCACCCTAGAACACACCTAAAGCTTTGCTCTAATACCAAGTTTGTGTGATCCAAGCTGAGATTCCGAATCAAGACATGGGACCTAGAACAACGAATGGCTCCAAGTTAAGCCTGGAATAAGTATAGCAACTCAAGAATATACTAAAGAAAATAATGCGACATGAACATGACATAAGCATATGTCTGCATGTCATAAGGTCAAGAAACATAAACACAACTCGTCAATGGTGAACGGTTTGTGCCAATAGTTTGAAAAGCCTCTACAACTACAATCAACTGATGGCATAGCACCCCCAACTAGATCTCACAGTGCAGAAACTGGTGCATCAATCATTTACACTACACTATGTTGGAGTGGATGTTAAGCGACATCACCTTGTTCATGATTTATGAAACTAAAAGTAATTGAAGGGTATTTATTTGATTCTTGAAAGAAGGCTTAACTAAGAAAGCCCTTCAAAATAATATAATATTCAAAAGTCCCTAGATTGGAGCCAAGGTTGAATCGAAAGCCAAGAAAAATCCGCACCAGATCACTCAATGATCCGTCAAGTGACTTAACGGGTCACTGGCAGTTGTAACATCTACTTCTAGATCGGTTAAGGATGAATCGGAAAAAATATAAATTTTTGCACCAGGTCACCAGAGCGACTCGTCGGTGGCCCAGTGAGTCATGATGGATCTTGAGGTGACTCATTAAGTGGTGCCATTTTGGAGAAGATGTTACTTTCGGAAGTTGTGACGAGACAACATGACAAGAGTGATTAAGTGTCCCTATAATTCATTTAGTCAATTGTTAAGTGCGCAGTAGTGGAGAAAATGTTGATTTCTAGTGGACTCCACCATTTGAGAAATGAGTTGTCCGCTCAACTTTGGCAGCTAGGTTAAGTGACCCGTCAAGTAGGATGATTATTGGGTTTGGCATTTTCTATCCAGTGAGGATGGGTCAAGTGACGATCTGTTAGTTCTAGTGATGAGTTGTTCTATTGATCTGTTGATTGAAGATCGAAGGTGGAATTTCAGAGGCAGAAGTAATAGATGGATCCAACGAATTAAGTTAGACAATGACTCATTGGGAGGGTGGGTTTCCATTGCGGGAAGATTTTTAAAGTGACTCCCTAAGGAGTATTTTATGCAAAATCCTATGTTCTAACTCCTAAATTATGTCATTTTGGGACTCCTAAAAGTCGAATTAAAGGGGTTTTCCTAGATTCCTTATTCCACTCAAATCATCGATAAGTTCTTCATCTCTCCCCCGCTAAGGCTCAAAGACACCTAGGGTTCTTCTCCAAGAGCTTCAAGATCCAAGTACTAAGTGGAAGTTTCATTTCATGGAACATGTGTGTGACTTTAGCCAGGATCTTCTTTCATCCTTGTGTCCAATTTATGTTCAAAACCCTAGTTACTTTGATTCCCTAGAAAAGCATGTCTTAGTGTTTCCATCCCAATAATGTTTTCTCTCGTGTCTTACATGATTTTCAAGGTCCTCATGATAAATACTATATGATGTTCACGATTTCACTCTCAATTGCATGATGAATCCTCATGATTAGATGTTACATGATTTTCCAAAGTTCAGCCCATGAATTAATTGTTTTCGAAAATAAGGTCTGTTAAGATATATAATTTTACCATAAATTTAGTACATATGATTTACACTATAATTTGGATTTATGATTTTCATGGATTTAGTAGTATTAGCATGTTTATGATTTTTAGACTCTCGGGCCTCTTGCTAGGAGAAAGTAGCCTGACTAGACTCTCATGGATTCCAGCAGAATCAGCATGTTATGGTTCTTTAGACTCTTAAGCCTCTTACTAGTAGAAAGTATCCCTGACTAGTCTTAGAACATCAGTTATGAGCCCTCGGTATTAGTACGTCATGTTCCTTTAGGCTCTTGAGACTCTTTCTAGACAAAGTGGTTGACTAGTCTTAGGACATATTTCAAATTTATCAAAGTTACATGTCATTATGTTCGGTTAGTGGTACTTGGCACCGAGTAGGCTAGGGTTCTAGCGAATCGGGTCTCAAAACAACGTGCCACCATAGGATAAGGGATTCTCAATATTAGAAAAGGTTTCCCTCGGCTCGGGAATATGGGATCCTCGTTATTTGAGAGCTACTCCCTTGCCTCAATGGGCGCATACTGGGGTCATTGTTGGTAGGGTGTCTCCATGAGTTCACAGGTGATATCACGCGGTCAGGAGTTCTTTGCCAGTAAGATATGAACACCCTTCCAGCGGGGTTTCACGAGGTTGTCTCCATGAGAGCTCACATTAGTTTTGTAGGTTAATAGTCTCTCTCATGTTACAGTTTAGTTTTAGTTTCAGTACAATTATTTAAATTAGTGTTTCAGTTTTATGATTCCAAATTCAGTTTCAGTACATATACATGACCTAGAAACAAGATTTACTTATATTTCATTAAATGTTATCAAACAAATATTATATCGGTATCTATGCATCTCGAATGGGTTCATTTTACTACACTTATAGTTATGTATTCAGCAATGTATTTCAGATCATCCTTTCTGACATACTAGCATTTCTTATTAGTTATGTTTCCTATATACTTATTACATTCTAAGTGCGACCGCATACTTTATATGCTATATCTTTTTATAATTATAGATCGGTGTTTAGACTCAACCTTGAGTTAGACACATTCCAGACTCTATTAGCTGATAGTGGTGAGTCCTCATCTTTTAAGGAGGAGTTATGTTTTGTTTATTTCAGTTTATTTTAGTTTTGATTTTGGAGTTAGCTAGGAACTTTTCCCGGCAACTCAATGCATTAGTAGAGCTTTAGACGGTGTTGTACTAGTTTCAGCTTATGACTCAGTGTTGTTATTAGATTTTTGTCCTTTCCTTTTTATTAGTTATGTTTTAGTTAAGTTTCGACTAAGATAGAATCTATTAAATATTATTATGTTAAATTATCATATCATGGAGTTGTAGAGATATTTGTGGCTCTATGTCTAAGCTTGAGTCATGACAAAAGGTGTGTAGGCGCCACACATTGATACGTTCTCAGAATGATTCTTAAGTTAAAGGTTGAATGAGCCAGCAAGCTCCTTATATGTGTTGATGTAGTATATTAAGCTTACATTTAGCTTCTTATATGTATTGAGGTTGTAACACCCCAAAAGGGCCTACGAATAGACTCGGGAGTTGAAGTTGGAAGCTGCCGAGAAAACCTGGAATTTTGCACGATGCGACTCGAGGTGCGAATCGTGGTGAGGACCTATGACTCATGACTCGAGTTGTGATGAGTTCGGGAGCATGAGTCATACTACGAGAGTAGTCCTACGAGAGTTGTGGCGTGTGGGTATGACTCGTGGTTAAGAGTCATGGTGAATTTCTCGGTGGTGCAGGTGAGTGTCATGGGTCATGATACGACTCGTAGGATGTAGCAACGAGTCGTGATGACTTGTGGTTAGATCGTATTTGGTATGGGTGGATGGTACCATGACTGAAAGTATGACGTAGGATGGTACTACGAGTCATGGCAGTTCGAAGATTTAAAAGTGGTAAGAGTGACCACGAGCCATGACCGGTAGTGCGACTCGTGGTGGGAGGCGAGACCTATTTTTGAAATTTCATTAGAAATTTACTTTTCTACACTTTTGGACCCTAAACCACATCGTTTTTGAGGTCGGGAAAGGGTCTTTTAGGGAGAAAAACTCATACTAGTCTCATTTGGCATTTGCAAGAACTAGAGAAGGGTGTAGGAGGAGATTCAAGTGTTGATCTTCAATTCTCAAGTTTTCACCTAAGAGTTTTCAAGGGGAGTTAAGAATCACATAATTCCAGGTAAGTGGGTTTTAAATGGGTAGTTTAGTCCCTACCCATTCCCAATTTCTCCCTAATTCTATGTTTAAGTTACCAACTTTTGATGGGTCATAACCCATATGCATGTTTCCTCAAAAAATCGATATGAGCATGTTGTAGTATGTCTAAAATCATGGGTTTGAATTATTGGAGTTGTTATTTACTTATTTTATTCAATATTTGATGATTTAATCCCTAAAAGAACATGTTCCCAAATCATGGGGTTTTTAGTGAAATTCATTGTTATGGTGATTTCTCGCATGATTGTTTCTTGAATTAACATGTTTCAATTATTCATGTTATTATGATCATGTTTCCTATAAATTTAAGCATTTCCAAGTATGATGAAACTTATGTGCAATGCCCATGTCGTTTGTTATTTATGAACTATGATTTTTGGCTGTTTCACGAACCCAATTCCATGGATAGTAATACAAATTCTCAAGCATGTTATGATTCTCACAATTTTCGCCATGCATGTCATATATGAATTTCTGAGCATGTTGCATGTTTGGGAGTAGTATTAACACGGTAGGTTCGTGGCCTAGGTTACACCCCAAGTCTCAAAACCGTGCCACCGTAAGTTATGCTGGACCTCCTCAGTGACTCCCACCCTATGGGGAATTCACAGAGTGATATCCCACGCGTTTCATGGTTCATACCCTTGGCAAGGTATGGAAGACCTCCCGACTAGGTTTATAGATTCAGACTTCATGTGTTCATATGGGGTTGTCGGTTATAGAAATCTCCCATTGTTTCTCATGGTTTTAATGTATGCATGATTATGTTCTTTTGGTTCAAGTTATGTTTTATGAAATTTTTCCTCACATGTTACGACTATAGGCGGGTTTACGAATTTTGGAAGCATTGGGCCTTACGGTATACTTAGGATTTCAGTCTTATGATCATGATGTCCCCACTCCTTTAACTTTTATGTTATTAAGCGTTTATTTTGCATACCTTACATACTCATTACCTTCCAAGTACTGACCCAAATACTTTTTTAAGAGATCTGGTTCAGTTCTGCTCTCAGCTTTCAGTGGTGAGTCCTCATGATTCGAGGACTTCACATCCAGGAACCTTGTTTATCTTTTTTTGAATGTTGGGGTTAGTTTGGGGTCTTGTCCCTTCAACCGTCTATTATGATAGAGGCTTTCAAATTTAATTTTAGTATTATGCTATTTATGCTTGGATTATGTATTACCGTTTCTTATATTACATGTCACGTTTCATTTAAATTCTTGATTTTTAAGTTAAGTCTTCAGCCTTATGTGTATGAATTATATTTATGCTCACACCATGGGTTGACTTGGAGTCTTTGGGGGCTTCTCGTCACGTGTCTACGATCAGGTGTACTCTCGGGTCGTGAAAATTGAGTATGTTAAGCTATAATTTAAGCTTTAAGTTTCATGTTTAATTAAGCTAAGTGTAGGATCTATGTCAGCCCAAGAGGCATCTAAAGTGTTATACTGTGTTGATTGTTGTCGTAGCTTTACATCGAGTTAAAGACCACTCTGCGTAGGAATTGTTAGCTGGTGCTTTATCATGTTATGCATGTTGAAGTTACGGTTGTTATATGGAATATAAAATGAAGCTGGCTTTGACAAATGGGAACAATGTAACCTGAACTAATGTCAACCTAGTAAAGTTAACGAGGGTACTAATGCAGCGTTCCTTAACATGGTCTTACAACTATACATGTATATATTTTTAAGGCACTTAAATTCCTAAAAAGGGCCGATAATTCCTATACCTTAAGCTATGAGCAGTTCTTTGGGTTGTGAGTTCTAAGTTAAAGAACGTCGATGCTAGTATCCTATAATTAAGCTAAGTACTCCAAGTTGAGTTCAAGTTGAGTCTAAGCTTTGTAAGTTGAATCAAGTATTCAAGCCCAGGTCCAGAGAATATTTCAAAGTTGGGCCTAAGTATCTAAAGTTTTTGTAACAGCACGTAGCGGACAATGTAATTTTCCTTGAGTCTGTATTCACCATTACAAGATTCCAAGCCAAGATATGTTTTATGTACCCTTCTATCCAATTGCTAGGGTATTATATTCAGTTGGTTAACCTCAAAAGGAAAGTGACGGTGCAGAATATTCACTTGGTTTCCCACTCTCCCTGTCAAAGTATGCCCAGATTAGTGATGGACCGGAGGGCGCCGGGTGGCGGTCGTGCGGGGGTAGTGTCTGGATAAGGATTGCAGAACAGCCATGCTTCATCAGGATGTGGACTCCCATGGATAGTCCTCTATGTCCAGCAGAGGGAAGCAGCTCATATGAGGAGAGGCCAAGGGCCGAAATAATAGCCACGAGGTTCTCTCGATAGAGCCGGGGTGGACCACCTGGCCCGGTCAGCCTGAGGTCCATTACACCATGTCTTCAGCCCGATTACTCCATCAAGCCACAAGAAGGTCGAAGGAAGCGAGGGGCCTCGGGTTTGAGGGAGTCAAGTAGCATGCGCACATAACGCACGTTCCCATCTTGTGCTTTAATTGTGTGGTAAAATGCCTAAGGAAATGTTTGGTGGGCTCGGATGCTTGTTTGGGTGTGGCAAGCCGGACAAAGACTCAGGGATTGCCCATGCATCTGAGTGCGAGGTGGTGGGCTCATGCTTCAGCAGCTATTCAGCAGTTCCGGTGGCACGTGGACTAATGAGTGGTGAGCGCTAGTTGGTGGCGTGGGCTAAACTAGGTTTATCACTTGGCTATGCGACGGGCGGGACTTCTCCTAATGTGATTCTGAGGTATGTTGCGGAGTCTTTTATGTTGATGTGCTTTGTTAGATTCGGGAGCCACACTTTCTTTGTGACACCTCCCATTGCTAGTCACTTTAGAGTGGGTCTTGAAATTTTGTCGGGGCCATTTTTGTATCTGCTCCCGGTTGGTGATTCGGCCGTAGCGAGGCGGGTATATAGAGGTTGCATAAAGGTTACCTCCGCGAGACTTAGTAGAAAAATTGGCTATGACCGATTTTGACATCATCTTGGGCATGGATTGGTTGTTTGCATGTTATGCATTTGTTAACTGTAGAACTCGAGCGGTGGATTTTCGATCTCTAGGTGAGCTAGGTTTTAGAATGGAGGGGTGGTTCGGCGGTGTTGTAGGTCGCTTTATCTCTGACTCTCAAGGCCGGGAAAATGATTTCCAAGGGTTGTATTTACCATTTGGTTAGGGTTAAGGATGTACGTCCGAGACCCCGACCATTCCAGTCAGTCCCTGTGGTATGTGAATACCCCGAGGTATTTCCCGGATGACCTACCGGGTGTCCTCCCAAGAGGGAGATTGATATTGAGATCGATCTTTTGCCCGACACGTGACCCATATCAATTCCTCCCCTACCTAATAGCCCCAGCCCTAGACTAAAGAGTTAAAAGAAAGCAGGTTGAAGGATTTGCTGGATAAGGTTTCATCAGGCCTACCAAATCTCCATGGGGTGCCTAGTGTTTTCTCAGAAGAAAGATGGTTCCCTTCCGATGTATTGCTATAGACGGTTGAACAAGGTCACCATCAGAATAGATACCCTTTACCGGGGATCGTGACTATTCAATCGGCTTCGAGGTGCCAATCATTTCTCCAAGATAGATCTCGAGGTCCAGGTATCACCGGCTGGGGACCCGGGAGAGCCACATCCCAAAGACTACTTTCAGGACCCGGTATGGCCATTTTGAATTCATTGTTATGTCTTTTGGACTAACCAATGCCCCTACAGCTTTTATGGATTTGATGAATAGGATATTCAAGGCATATTTGGATATGTTTATGTGATCGTATTCATTGACGACACTATTAATATACTCCCGAGTGAGGAGGAACATGTTGCATACCTGAGGTAGCACTCCAGACCCTCAGGACAACCAGCTATATGTCAAGTTCGGTAAATGTGAATTACATTTGAAATCGGTTGCATTCTTGAGACATGTAGGGTCAGAAGGTATAAGGGTGGACTCCCGAAATAGGGTAGTAAGCGCCTAGATGTGCAAACCCTTCGAAGATCAGAAGATTTCTAGGGCAGCGAGTTACTATCGGAGGTTCGTGGAAGGTTTCTCATCCATTGCTGCCCTATTGACTAGATTGACTCAGGAAAAGGTGATGCTCCAATGGTCAGGGGACTTGTGAGAAGAGCTTCCGGGGGTGAGAGGCGAGGCTCGGTTCAGCACCGGTGTTGACTTTACCGGAGGGTACCAATGGCTTTTGTTATATTCTGATGCTTTCGAACGTCGGGTAGGATGTGTAATGATGTAGCATAGGAAAGTCGTCTTGCCTGCTTCCGGACGATTAAAACTCACGAGAAGAATTACTAGACCCATGATCTTGAGTTGGCGGCGATGGTATTGCCTTGAAGATATGGCGACACTAATTGTATGGGATTCATGTATATGTATTCATGGACCCACAGAGCTTACAATATGTGTTCTGAAGAACTAAATCTTCGGCAACGGAGGTGGTTAGAGCTACGTAAGGATTATGACATAGGTATCCTTTACCACTAGAGTAAGGCCAAACGTGGTAGCGAGATGCCCTTAGTACTTTCTATGGGAAGTGTGTCACATGTGAGTAAAGACAAGAAGGAGTTGGTAAAGGAGGTACATCGACTTGAACGGTTGGGAGTTAGGTTAGTTGGTTCGACCGATTGGTTCGACCGATGGTGGGGTGGTAGTTCAGAATGGGTCAGAGTCATCCTTGGTAACAGAGGTGAAGGCTAAGCAAGATGAAGATCCAATATTGGTAAAGATGAAAGAAATTGTTCAAAGTCAGAAGGTAGAAGTCTTCTCCAAAGGGGGAGATGGTGTGCTTCGGTACCAGGGTCGCTTATGTGTCCTGAACATAGGGGATTTAAGGATTCGGATGTTGCATGAGGCTCATGGGTCTAGATATTCTATCAATCCAGGAGCCACCAAAATGTATCACACCTACGGGAAATCTACAGGTGGAATGACATGAAGTGGGATATTGCAAAATTTGTAGCCCAGTGCCCAAATTGCCAACAAGTGAAAGTCGAGCATCAGAGACCGGGGGTTGTACTTCAAGACACCAGCATTCCTACTTGGAAGTGGGAAGAGATCAACATGGATTTTGTAACAGGTTTGTCCCGCACACGTAGACAGTATGACTCCATTTGGGTAGTGGTTGACAGGTTGACCAAGGCTACTCATTTCCTACCGATCAAAACCACCGATTCAGCAGAAGATTATGCAAAGTTGTACATTCGATATTTGGTTAGATTGCATGGTGTGCCCTTGTCCATTATATCGGATAGAGGTACTCAGTTCACCTCCCAGTTCTGGAGATCTTTTCAAAAGGAACTTGGCACCCTGATCAAGCTTAGCAAGGCATTTCATCTGCAAATAGATGGTCAGGCAAAGTAGACTATCTAGACTCTTGAGGACGTGATGAAAGATTGTTTCATTGATTTCAAGGGTGGTTGGGATGAGCATTTTCCTGTTATTGAGTTTGCCTACAACAATAGATATCACTCCAACATTCAAATGGCACCGTTCAAGGCTCTTTACGGGCGAAGGTGTAGGTCGCCCATTGGGTGGTTTGAAGTCGGTGAGGCTTCGTTAGTGGGTCCAGGTTCAGTCCATGAGGCTATGGAGAAAGTTCAGCTAATAAGAGGAAGGCTGAAAATGGCTCAAAGTTGCCAAAAGTCATATGCGGATGTGAGGAGAAGGGAGCTTGAGTTCGAGATCGACGATTGGGTGTTTCTGAAGGTATCTCCCCTGAAGGGAGTGATGAGATTTGGAAAGAAAGGGAAACTCAACCCCCTCTATATTGGCCCCTACCGGATTGTGAGACGAGTGGGCAAGGTAGCTTATGAGTTAGAGTTACCTTCAGAGTTGGCTTCAGTTTATCCCGTATTTCACGTATCGCTCTTGAAAAAGTGCATGGGAGATCCAACCTTGGTGGTTCCGGTGGAAAGTGTTGGCATGAAGGATATCCTCAATTATGAAGAAATTCCTATTGCAATCTTGGATCGTCAAGTTCGAAGGTTGAGGAACAAGGAAGTAGCTTCAGTAAAGGTGTTATGGAGAAATTGGCATGTTGAGGGAGCTACGTGGGAAGCTGAAGCGGATATGATGGCTAAATACCCCACTTGTTCCCTACTGGGCCAGTTTCAGTTTGAGGTATCAGTTTTTGCCCTAAACCTCTAATCAGTATTCCATGTTCTGTTCATGTGTGCAAGTTTGTTTTATGATATTATATATGTATGTGATGTTCGAATTCAGTCCCGCTATGTAGTTCTTTCCAGGGGTAGTCATTCCGTCAGATTTCAACTTAAATGATCAGTATTTGCATATGGTAGTTGTATGTTTCTATTTGCTGCTTGTTTCCTACATTCGAGGACGAATGCTTCCAAGGGGGAGATATTGTAACACCCCGAAAGGGCCTATGAATAAACCCAGGAGTTGAAGTTGGAAACTGCAGAAAACCTAGAATTTTGCACCAGTACGACTCCAGGTACGAATTGTGGTGAGTACCTATGACTCGTGACTTGAGTCGTGATGAGTTCGGGAGCCTGAGGTCATACCACGAGTAGTTCTATGAGTCGTGGCATGTGGGTACGAATCGTGGTTAGGAGTCGTGGTGAATTTCTCAGTGGTGCCAGGGTGAGTCATCATGGGTCATGGTACGACTAGTAGGATGTAGCAACGAGTCGTGATGAGGAGTTGTGGTTAAGTCGTATTTGGTATGGGTGGATGGTACCACGACAGACAGTACAACCAGTAGGATGGTACTACGAGTCATGGTATGCAATTCATGGCCGGATTCGAAAGATTTAAAAATGGTGAGGTGACCACGAGTCGCGACTTTGTGGCACGACTCGTGGTAAGAGTCGTGGTTGGGGCCAGAACTATTTTTCAAGGAAATTTCATCAAGGGTAATTTTGACTTTTCTACACTTTTGGACCCTAAACCACGTCGTTTTGAGGTCAAGAAAGGGTATTTTAGGGAGGAAAAATTCATACTGAGTCTCATTTGGAATTTGCAAGAACTAGAGAAGGGAGTAGGAGGAGATTCAAGTGTTCTTCTTCAATTCTTCAAGTTTTCACCTAAGGTTTTTCAAGGGAG
>JACEIK010004554.1:114921-129512 GCA_018107945.1 Datura stramonium | reverse complement strand
GCTATATATATATGTATTTATGTGTTATATAGTAGCTAATAGACAGCAGGTCGCCACGTCGACAGGTACGCTCCTGCCCTACCACAGTACAGAAAAGTCTAATTTAGCTTATATTAGTTCTTACATATTCAGTTATTCCCAGCTATTCAGAGTTGCTAGTTATGTTGTTATTAAGATGTGTTCAGTTGCTTTGCATACTCGGTACCAGTTGTACTGACGCCCGTTGGGGCGCTACATTACTTGCCTGCAGGTACTCATAGACGAGGAGGCGATCCCTCATGATTCCAGCCAGCTTATAGAGTCATCAGCTCCCGTCATCCGGAGCTTGATATTCAGAGGTGTAGTTCATTTTCTTTGGTTATATAGTATGGGTAGGTCGGGGCCTTGTCCTGACCATTTTATCAGTACTCATAGAGGCTTGCAGATTGTATATATATCTCCTTATGGTTAGTTGTGCCGGTCGTGTGAGGCCATGCGTTTTGTTTAGTAATTTAGCATTTCTGATTATGTTGGCCGTGTGGGGCCATAATCTGACAGTAGTGTTGACCTTGCCGGTCACGTAGTTGTACAGTATTCTTTATGTTGAGTCACAGATGACTAGACAGCATGGTGGCCTTGTCGGCCCGCATAGGTTTCCCCTTTATAAGTATGTTTATGGTTAGCTGAAATTATACAGGTTGCTATAGGCCTAGTCGACCGGAGGCTGTAATTATAGCCGTTATATAGCCCATTATTTCTAGAAATCTGAGATAGAGCTAGCCAGGCACTAGATGTGCTTAGGCTCGCCAGTTAGCAGTCCAGGTCCTACTAGGGCACCAGGTGCCAGTCATACCCCCCAAGGCGGGGCGTGACACGAGTCGTCTATTCCCTTGCTGGACTAGCAGGATCACTTTACCAAGAGAATATTTAAGGGCATTTTCATAATTTCTCAGCTCCTAAGTTCTAAGCTATGTCGTGTTAAGCTCTGAAAGGAATGTTTTAAGAGGCTTTATCTTATATGAATTTATTAGTATTTCCCATGCTTGTAAAGATTTGAATTCTCTTGGAAGATCAAATCTAGAAGTCCTTCAATTCTTCTCCAATTCTCATGGGCTTTCAAAAATAATTTGAGAATCAGTTTATGAAGGTACGTAGGGCTAAGAATGAGAGTTTTCTTTCACTCTCATGCACAAATTTCTCCTCAAGTTCATGAATTTAAGTTTATGATCTTATAGGGTTTTAACCCAATTTTGTGAAATTCTCTATGATATGTCTATGGGTCATTTCCCCTCATGATCCAAATCATATTTTAAGATTTATGGGCAAATTTTATATACAAATTGATTATAAATTCATGATTTCAAGTTTTAAAAAATTATGCCTATTATGCAAGTTTCAGAAGAAGGCAAGTTTATTATCCATGATTTCAACAATGATAAGATATCTAGCATGGTTAAAGGTTTATAAATTACCAATGTATGAATCCATGATTTTCTCTTATGAAGTCTATTTCAAGTATGCATGTTTGTAAGATTTGGGAAAGCCCACACAAGTTAATTATGTTTTTAATGATTTAGCCTAGGCTAATAAGATTAGCATATCATATGTTCTGGAGTCAAGATTCCCACTACAACTTATGATATGTTTCAGAGTCAAGACTCCCCATGTTCAGATTTCAAACTATGCAAGTAATTATGATTTCAGCTTCATTGAAAAATGATGGGAGTGCTATGCATGTCTTTGGGAGTAGTTTCTAGTATCGAGTGGGTTTGGGGTTTCAAGGTTCCTCGATCTCAGAATTATGCACCAAATTAGGTTTATATATTTAAATTGAGATATCCATTGAGAGTTTTTCCCTTCCCTAAAGGGCCTTCAACTTGATATCAATATTGTGGTAGCGTCCTTAGCCCTGATAAGGTTTTGGAGGGCTTTGACCACTTGAGTATGATAGTTGGGGCATCACATAAGCTCTACCATGATGGTGTCGGTTATGACGAGTCTCCCATTGTTGCTCATGATTTTAGTTATTCATGTTCATGACTTACGATATTATAATTTTACAGTAGGTTTGACCCAATGATCAGTTTACGTATTTTTACTTATGTTTTCAGCTATGAAAAGTCATATGCCTTCTATTCTTTAGCTTTGAATCATTCTATTCAGATATGATATTCAGCTTATGACTATACATATTTCAGATTAAAATTTCAGCATTCAGTCCTTACTCTCATGATCTTATGATTTATGTTTATATGCATGATTTCAGTTACTGTTACTTAGCTAGTTTTACTTACTATTGCATACTTAGTATATTCTAATTTCTGATTGGATAATCTATGTTGTATCATTTCAAGATACAACTCTGAGTGATAAGACTTAGTTCCACCGTTAGTCCAGCTTCTCCGCAGTTAGTTTAGTTCCCATTGTTGGTGGGTCCTCATCTTTTGAGGACCTACAACTTTATGTTTGATTATGTTATTTCCATTTCAAACTTTAGCGAGCAAGTTGGGGGTATTGTCCCATTAGCTCATCAGACACTATAGAGGCTTATCAGACATTATGTACTCTTTCAGCTTTGTCAAGTGTTGACTCCTTTTATGATCGTTATATTATTCAGAAATCCGTGTATTTATGGTTATATTATCAGTTTCCACTTGATGTATGCTCTTTAATTTCTATGTTCATTCCATGGGTCGACTTGAGCAACTTGTAGTTCTAGGTCCCATGTCTCGGTCTTGGTCGTAGCTTGGGTCATGAAAAACTTTGTATTAGAGCAAAGGATTAAAGTGTTCTAGGGTATCTGAAAGCCACGTTGAGTAGAGTCTTTTCCATGGGTGTGAAGAACGCCACACTTATGGGGTAGAGACTATAAGAATTTTAGGAAATTTCCTTTCTTTCATTATCTAAGTTGTGTGATGAAGTGTAATGCCCCGAAAACCCAAAGATCAGACCCAGGAGTTGAAATGGAGAAAACAGGATTTTCTGCACCAGGTCGCAGAACGAGTCGTGGAGTGACTCATGAGGAATGGTCCGAACTTGGTTGAAAAATTAGGGAAAATGAGTGACCATGGGTGTGACCATGATTTGTGGTCAACACCATGAGTCGTTGTAAGAGTCGTGGTCAAGAGTTGACTAAAAGTTGGAAAATTCAGGCAGTGCACTTAACTGACCTCACCACAACTCGTCTGGGACACCACGAGTCGTGGTTTCATCCGTGGTGTCCCCAAAGTGATTTTCGAAAGTGAGGACTATGGGAGGTGACCACGAGTCGTGGTCACCGATAACGAATCATTAGGTAGCTCGTGGTGACCCGTGAAGAGGAATTATGGTTCAGTGGCAACGGGAGACGTCACAAGTCATTAGGTCTCCTGAAAACTCATGAAATAAGTCTTTGGCAAGTTGGGGAATCTGCATAAAATTTCCAGTACACATCATGAATATGCACCACGAATCATCCCTGACCTCACGACTCGTGGAGTGCCTCGTGGGGACTGGCAGGGTCCTTTTTCCTGTGAATTTCCTAGGAAGTTTATGTAATTTCCTAAATTCCTAGACTCTATGTTACGTCATATTGAGTTTTAATCAGGGGTTTTAGAGGGGGTAACCGACCGTATATTTCATTTCCCTCATCCCCTAAAAAGTTAGAACGTAAAATTTCTCTTAAACAACTCAGAGCAGAAGCTAGGGCAATCGAATTCTCCTTAGATTTTCAAGGGATTCTCTCAGGGATTTCCATCATCGGGTATGTGGGAATTCAACAAGGGGATAGTTCTTCTCTTGTGTCCCCAAAAATCTCCTCTATCTTCTCCATCAGTTCTAACCCTGAAACTTTCGAATGTGAATAAATTATATGTAAGAATTCATTTATAGCATGTGGAATGTTGTTTATGTTGATTGTTATTATATTTCCACTACCTAGTTATCATGTTAATACTCATTATTGTATTAATGGTTTTATCCCTAGCTTTGAATTCAGTAAACTAGAATTTTTCCTGTTGGATTAGCTCTTCCTTGTGGCTTGATTTTATTAGTTGGGTTTCCCATATTGCTAGAAAATGTTGAGAATTCAGCAAAACGCTTTTTAGTCCAGTCTCAGTCAATTATTAGCATATTTGGTATAATCCAATAATGTTAGCTGATTAGTTTGATGATAGTTAATTGTTGAGGTGACCGTGATGCCTTCCAGTTATCAGTACTAAACTCAGAATCATATTTTAGTGGTTCTTTAGGCGGTCATGACACTTTCAGATAAGCAGATCTGACCAGCCTTAGGACCTCAACTTCAGATAACAGCTTGTTCTTCAGACTGTTACGATGCTTCTAGATAAGCAGCTCTAACTAGTCTTAGAACATTAGATGCAGAATTTGATTTGATAAGGCTTTCAGGGTACTTCCAGATAGGTATCCCTAACTTAGTCCTTGGCCCCTGTTTCTAGCTATCATCTTAGTAGTCAGTCTAGGACTATCCAGTGGGAGTAGGACTTAGGACTGAGCAGACCTGGGTTCCAGCGCACCCAGGTTCCCAGAACTACGTTGCCACCAGAGGTTATATTTTTATTGGCCTCATGGCAACAAACCTGTGATCACTCAGTTCATACCTTTATACCCTGGCAAGTTATATTTGGTCATACCGATAGATGTATACATCGGACTCCACGTCTAGCTCATGTGGTGATATGTCGGTTATAGACTCTCCCACTAGTCAGTTCAGCCTCAAATTAGCTTATTTAGAACAGTTCCAGACTACTCAATTCAGTATAGTACTTTAGATTAGTATCTCATATTTAGGGCATGTCTTTGACCATCGGACAGGGTCATTTTGACTATTTCAGCATATTTAGTTATTCAGTTTCAGTATTTCAGTTGGTGATTGCATGTATTTCTAGTTTAGTTATTTTATTATCCGTGTTATGGTTTCTCTCACTTACACAGTACATTCAAAGTACTGACGCATACCTTTTATGCAGTATCATTTTATGATACAGCTGTAGGTTCTCAGTCTCAGCACCGTTAGCAGATCTCGCTCAGAAGTTTTCAGATGTATCATCGATGAGTCCTCATCTTTTGAGGATGAGGATCATTTCTTTTCTGTACTATTTTTTTTCAGTTAGATTTAGAGTTAGCTGGGGTCTTGTCCGAGCAACTCATCATATAGATGGCTTTTATACACAAACATAGTTTTCATATTTATAGCTTTGTTTCAGTTCTATAAAACTTATCACTAAGATCTTCTTCACATATATGTTTTATGTTATTATTTTTAAAATTTTTGCTATGTTTTTATTCATAATGCCAGTATTAAGTTAGACAATGGATTTACTTGGGGTTACTTATCACTCCAAGTACCATGTCTCGCCTAGGGTATAGACTCGGGGCGTGACAAACTTTGTATCAGAGCACTAGGTTTAAAGTATCCGAGGAATTTTGAAAGCTTCATCGAGTAGAGTCCTTTTCATAGGTGTGAAGCGCTCCACACTTGTAACGGGGAGGCTACGAGATGTTATTAGGAAAACTCCCATTTGTTCATACCCTTTATCATGCATTGAAATTCAGTTCCATAATCGTTCTCCTAACTCGTGCTCTATTTCGTTTAAGTGAAATCATGCCTCCACAATGGGGTAACGGAAGAAGGGCCGGTAACTCTCATCGACCTACCCCACCAGCTCCAGCAACCCCTTAGGATGACTCTGTGTCCTCCATAGAGTTTGGGGCGGCCATCCAGCTGCTGGCACAGATAATTACTGTCAGGTGAACCAGGAGGTTATTCCGGTCAACTATAATGGGTCCGCAGCTGCTTCCCGAGTTTGGGACTTCACTCGGATGAATCTTACAATTTTCCAAGGATAGAAGGTGGTAGAGGACCCACATGAGTTGATGGATGATATTAGAAAGATCACCCAAATTATGGGTGTCAGCTCCTTGAAGAGTGTCGACCTGGCTGCCTACCAACTGAAAGGGGTAGCCCAAATCTGGTATGAACAGTGGAAGGAGGGGAGACCAGTGGGAGAAGGACCAGTGGAACGGGAGGAGTTAACTACAACGTTCCTAGACCGATTCCTCTCCCGGGAGCTCAGGGAGGCTAAAGTTGCTGAATTCATGAATCTAAAACAGGGAAATCGGACGGTGGAGGAGTATGCACTAGAGTTCACAAGGTTTTCTAAATATGCTCCAGAGATGGTAGCTAAGATAAGGGCTCTTATTCTGAAATTTTTTAATGGAGTGTCAAACTTGATCCTCAAGGAGTGTAGGACTGCAATGCTTATTAAGGACATCAATCTCTCTAGCCTCATACTCCATGCTCAGCAAATTGAGGAAAAAAAATTAAAAGAATTTGAGTGGGAGAGAAAATGGGAAAGAACCAGCCAGTCAGATTATGGCCACCAGAGATCTGGCAGTAGTAGCCGCCCACAGCAGCAACAGCAGGGGGCCCCCACACCCACTTCAACTAGTGCCCCTACTTTCTAGTCCCACAAGGATCGGAAGGGTGGAGCATCTGGCTCACAATCGCAGAGTCATAGTGCCAGCAACTGCTACAGCTACCCATCTTTCCCCAAGTATGGCAAGAACTATCCAGGAGAGTGTCTTCAGGGCCGAGAGGATTGTTTTGGGTGTGGACAGCTTGGTCATTGTCTCAAAGAATGCCAATCAGCAAGAAGGGGGAGATCACAATCCACCGCTTCAGCAGCTCAGCAGGCCAACACTTCATGTACAATGGCGACCTATGTCAAAACTGTTTTTATGCTTTTTCCTCTCATCAGGATCAGGAGAGCTCACTTGACGTGGTTACGGGTATGTTACTCCTTTTTCATTGAGATGTGTATGCCCTACTAGATCCAGGAGCGACACTTTCATTCGGGACTCCCTATGTAGCAGTCTAGTTCAAATCAGTCTAGAAGTTTTCTCCGAACCATTCTCTATCTCCACCCCAGTTGGTGAGTCAGTTAAAGCCAGCCGGGTGTATAGAAACTACCCAGTCTCAATATTAAATAAGGTCATTCCAGTTAATCTGGTAGAGTTAGACAAGGTTGACTTTGACCTCATTCTTGGCATGGATTGGTTACACTCCGGTTATACCTCAGTCGACAGCAGAACTAGGATCGTAAAGTTTTAGTTCCCTAATGAGCCAACTTTAGAGTGGATGGGCAGCAGTTAAGCGCCTAAGGGTCGGTTTATTTCCTACCTTAAGGCTAGAAAGCTTATTTCCAAAGGGTGTATTTATCATCTAGTTGGGGTCAAGGATTCCATCTTTGAGACCCTAACTATCCAGTCAATCCCAGTTGTCAGCGAGTTCCTGATGTGTTTCCCGAAGATCTTCCTGGAGTTCCTCCTGAGCGGGAAATAGACTTCGATATAGAAGTTCTCCTAGATACTCAGCCTATCTCCATCCCTCCTTATAGAATGGCTCCAACTAAGCTTAAGGAGTTGAAGGAGCAGCTAAAAGACCTTTTTGAAAAAGGTTTTATCAGACCCAACATCTCTCCCTGGGGTGCTCCAATACTATTTGTGCAAAAGAAAGACGTACCCTCGAATGTGCATCGATTACCGTCAATTGCACAAGGTCACCGTCAATAATAGGTGCTCTCTACCTAGGATTGATGACTTGTTCGATCAGCTTTAGGGAGCTAGTTGTTTCTCCAAGATAGATCTAAGGTCAGGGTATCATTAGCTAAGAGTCAAAGAGTGTGACATATCGAAAACAACTTTCAGAACTCGATATGGTCACTACGAATTCATGGTTATGTCCTTTGAACTGACTAATGCCCCCGCAAGCATTCATGGACCTGATGAATCGAGTCTTCAAGTAGGATCTTGATATGTTCATCATTGTATTTATCGACGACATTCTAGTATACTCAAGAAAGGAGGAAGAACATGCTAATCACCTGAGGATAGTGCTCCAGACACTCAGAGACCACCAGTTGTTTGCCATGTTCTGCAAATGCGAATTCTAGTTTATGTACGTGACTTTCCTTGGTCACATGGTCTCAGGTGAGGGTATTTAGGTTTATCCTCAAAAGATAGCAGCGGTGAAAGACTAGCCCATACCTACCTCCCCAACCGAAATAAGAAGTTTCTTAGGTCTAGCCGATTATTACCGACGTTTTGTGGATGGTTTTTCCTCTATTGCATCCCGTCTGACTAAGTTGGCTCAGAAAAAGGTGAATTTCAGTGGTCAGATGCATGTGACAAGAGTTTTCAGGAGTTGAAAACTCGACTCACTACCGCTCCAGTTTTGACCTTACCAGAAGGAACAAATGGGTTTGTAGTGTATTGCTACGCTTCCAACGTTGGACTCGTCTGTGTTCTGATGCACAGGGTAAGGTGATATCCTACGCCTCCAGACAACTCAAAGTTCATGAAAAGAACTATCCTACTGATGACCTGGAGTTGATATCGGTGGTGTTTGCATTGAAAAGATGGAGGAATTATCTATACGGGGCTCACATGGATGTTTTCATCGATCACAAGTGCCTTCAGTATGTGTTAAGTAAGAAATATCTGAATCTTTGTTAGAGAAGGTGGTTGGAGCTACTGAAGGATTATGACCTGAGCATGTTGTATCAGTCGAGCAAAGCCAATGTGGTGGCTAATGCCCTAAGCAGAGTATCTATGGGGAGCGTGGCTCATATTGAAGAGGACAAAAAGGAACTGGAAAAGGATATCCACAGGTTAGCCCGGTTGGGAGTAAAGTTGGTTGATACAGCCGAGGGCGGAGTAATGGTGCAGAGTGGATTAGATTCCTCATTGGTAGCTGAAGTTAAGTTAAGGTAGGATGAAGATCCCATACATCTTAAAATGAAGGAGGTGGTTCTCAGAAAAGAAGTGGAGGCTTTCCTAAGGGGGAGATGGTGTACTCTGCTACCAAGGTAGGTTGTACATACCAGATGTGGGTGATTTGAGACAACATATACTGGATGAAGCACATAGTTCGAGATATTCCGTCCACCCAATTGCTACTAAGATGTACTGTGATTTACAAGATATTTACTATTGGAACGACATGAAGAGAGACATTGCAAAATTTGTAGCTAAGTGTCCGAACTGCCAGTACGTCAAAGTAGAACACCAGATACTGGGAGGTATGAATCAGGATATAAGCATACCCACGTGGAACTGGGAAGAAGTAAATATGGATCTTATTAAAAGTCTACCTTTGACTCATCGACAGCATGACTCAATCTGGGTGATAGTAGACTGGATGACTAAGTTCAGCACACTTCCTCCAAGTTAAACCATAGACTCAAGTGAGGACTATGCTAAGCTTTATATGTGAGAGTTGGTCATACTTCATGGGGTACCCTTATCTATTATCTCAAATAGAGTTACCTCATTCAGCTCTCATTTATGGAAGTTTTTTCAAAAGGGACTCGGTACCCAAGTCAAGCTCAGCATAGCTTTTCACCTATAGACAGATGGAAAAGCTGAGCGGACTATCAAGAACTTGGACGATATGCTGAGAGTATGTGCGATAGATTAAAAATGCAGTTGGAATGATTGCTTTCCACTCATCGAGTTTGCGTACAAAAATAGCTACTACTCCAGTATTCAGATGGCCCCATTTGAGGCATTGTATGGTAGAAGGTGTAGATCTCCTATCGGGTGGTTTGATATTAGTGAAGCTACTTTGATCGGGCCAGACTTAGTTCACGAGGCAATGCAGAAAGTACATCTCATCCGAGAGAGATTGAAAACAGCTCAAAGCCGTCAAAAATCTTATGCTGATGTAAGGAGAAGAGAGTTAGAGTTTGCAGTGGATGATTGGATTTATCTGAAAATTTCACCCGTAAAAGGGGTGATGAGATTTAGGAAAAAAAGGAAAACTCAGTCCGAGATATGTGGGGTCCTACAGAATTCTGAGGCGAATTGGCAATGTAGCCTATGAGCTAGAATTACCTTCATAGTTGGCATCTGTGCACCCAGTATTCCATGTGTCACTCATAAAGAAGTTCATCCTTGATCCAACATCAGTTGTGACATTGGACAGTGTGGGAGTCAAATATTGCCTCTTTTATGAAGAGGTCCCAGTTAAGATCCTTGACCGTTAGGTTCGTAAGCTGAGGAACAAAGAAGTAGCTTCAGTCAAAGTCTTGTGGGGAAATTAGCATGTAGAAGGAGCTACGTGGCTAGGTACCTACACTTATTCCCTTCCAGCTCAGTTTCTATTTCAGGTATCAATTTTATCCAAAAAAAAACTCTATTCAGTTACATGTTCAATCCATGTGTCCCAGTTTCTATCATGTTAATGAATGTGTGTATGATTCGTGAATTCAGTTCAGTCATGTAGTTCAGTTTGGAGGTAGTCATTCTGTTAGTTTTCAGCTTTCACGATTAGTATTTGAGTATAATTATTGCAATTCTCTGCTTTTCTATATGTTTTCCATTCGATGGTGAATGTTCCCAAGGGGGAGATAGTATAATGTCCCGAAAATCCTAAGATCAAACCTGGGAGTTGAAATGGAGAATACAAGATTTTCTGCACCAGGTCACAAAACGAGTCATCCTGTGACTCGTGGAGTAGGCCACGAGTCATGGAGTGACTCATAGGAAAGGGTCCAGACTTGGTTGAAAATTGGGAAAAATGAGTGACCACGGGTGTGACCACGAGTCATTATGTGAGTCATGGTCAACAGTTGACTGAAAGTTGGAAAATTCAAGCAGTGCACTTAACGGGTCCTCACCATGACTCTTTTGGAACACCACGAGTCGTGGTGTCGCCCATGGTGACCCTCAGGTGGTTTTCGACAGTGAGGACTGCGGGAGGCGACCATGAGTCTTGGTCACTAGTAACAAATCACTAAGTAGATTGTTGTGACCCCTAAAGAGGAATTATGGTTCCATGGTAACCAGAGACGTCACGAGTCGTTAGGTCTCCTGAGGACTAGTGAAGTCAGTCATTGGAAGGTTGGAGAATATGTAGAAAATTTCCAGTACACATCACGATTGGAACCACGTGTCGTCCCAGACCTCACAACTCGTGGAGTGCCTTGTGGGGACTGGCAGGGTCCTTTTTCCTGTGAATTTCCTCGGGAGTTTTACATAATTTCCTAAACTCCTAGAATCTAAACGATGTCGTTTTTGGTTTTAAACTGGGTTTTAGAGGGGGTAACCGTGGTTTATTTCATTTCTCTCATCCCCTCAAAAGTTAGAACGTAAAATTTCTCTCAAAAAGAATCAGAGCAGAAGCTAGGGCAATCGAATTCTCCTCAGATTTTCAAGGGATTCTCTCAGCGATTTCCATCCCCAGGTATGTGGAAATTCAACAAGGGGATAGTTCTTCTCCATCCATTCTAGCCCTGAAACATTTTAATGTGAATAAATTATATGTAAGACTTCATTTATATCTTGTGGAATGTTCTCTATGTTTATTGTTGTTATATTTTCGCTACCTAGTTATCAGGTTAATACTCATTCTTGTAAGATAGTTTTAGCCCGAGCTTCGAATCCAGTAAACTAGAATTTTGCCTTTCTGGATTAGTTCTTCCTTGTGGCTTGATTTTATTAGTTGGATATCCCATATTGCTAGAATATGTTGAGAATTCAGTAAGATACTTGTTAGTCTTGTCTCAGTCATTTATTAGCATATTCGGTATAATCCAGTAATGTCATCTAATCAGTTTGACGACAGTTAATTCTTGAGGTGTCTGTGATGCCTCCCAGTTATCAGTACAAAACTCTAAATTAGATTTTAGTTGTTCTTTAGGCGGTCATGACACTTTCAGATAAGCAATTCTTACCAGCCTTAGGAACCCAACTTCAAATTTAAATTTGTTTATTAGACGGTTATGACGCTTCCCGATAAGCAGCTCTGACCAGTCTTAGAACAGTAGTTACAGAATCTGGTCTGATAAGTCTTTCAGGATACTTCCAGATAGGTATCCTTGACTTAGTCTTGGGCGCTAGTTTTGAGCTAGCAACTTAGTATTTAGTCTAGGAGTATCCAATGGGAGTAGGACTCAGCACCGAGCGGATCGGGGTTCCAGTGTATCCAGGTTCCCAAAACTACATTGCCATCGTAGGTTATATTTTTATTGGACTTATGGGCCCAGATCTGTGATCACTCAGTTCATGCATTTATACCCTGCAAGGTATATTGGGTCCTACTGATGGGGTGTATTCATCGGACTCCTTATCTAGCTCACATGCTATATGTTGGTTATAGACTCTCCGACTAGTCAATTTTGTTCAGTCTCAGATTAGCTTAGTTAGAATAGTTCCAGATTAGTTTAGTGAAGTACTTCGGATTAGTATCTCAGATTTAGGGCATGTCTTTAAGCATCGGATAGGGTCATTTTAACCATTTCAGCATATTCAGCTATTCAGTTACGGAATTTCAGTTGGTCATTGCATGTCTTTCCAGTTCAGTTGTTTTATTATCCGTGTTACGGTTTCTCTCACTACTCTGTACATTCAAAGTACTGATGCATAGCTTTTATGCTGTATCATTTTATGATACAGTTTCAGGTTCTCAGTCCTAGTACAATTAGAAGATCTCGCTCAGAAGTTTTCAACTACATCATTGGTGAGTCCTCATCTTTCGAGGACGAGGATAATTTCTTTTCAGTCATATTTTCTTTCAGTTAGATTTAGAGTTAGCTGGGGGCTTGTCCCGACAACTCATCAGATAGATGGCTTTCAAACACAAACAGAGTTTTCAGATTTATAGCTTTGTTTAAGTTGTATAAAACTTATGACTTAGCTCTTTTTCATATATGTTTTATGTTGTTATTTTAAAGTTTCCACTATGGTTTTACTTAGAATGTTAGTGTTATGAAGACCATGGGTTGACTTGGGGTTACTTATGACTCCAAGTACCGTGTCTCGCCGATGGTATAGGCTCGGGGCGTGACATGAAGTATCTCTCTATCCTTCAAACTCGTGCTTTACGCAATTGTAGAAACATGCCTCCATGCTATGTGAAATGGAAGAAGGAATAGCAATGGAAATTTCCATGACAATGGAAATGGAGATGGGCATCAACAAACCCTACCAGCACTAGTAGATCCTAACCCCCAGAAGGTCACTCATGCCGAGTTTAGAGCGGCGTTCAAGATGTTGGCATAGGCTATGACTGCTCAGGTCAATCATTAGGCGGTGACTTTCTCAAGATGAATCCACCTGAGTTTCTGGGGTCGAAAGTGGATGAGGACCCACATGAATTTATTGAGGAGGTGCAAAAGATCATCCAGATTATGGGGGTGATGGGAGAGAAGAGTGCGTATTTTTCCTCCTACTAGCTAAAGAGGGTAGCTCACATATGATTTCGCCAGTGAAAGGATGGTAGAGTAGTGGGAGCAGTTCTTGTGAGTTGGGATTAGTTCGTGACTGCCTTCTTAGTTACGTTCTTCCATAGGGGGTTAAGAGAGGCGAAGGCGTCAACCTGAAGCAGCACCACAGGACTGTCCAAGAGTATGCCTTGGAATTTACCCAGCTGTCCAGGTACGCGCCGAAGATGGTTGCATATCAGAGGGCTCGTATTAGAAGGTTTGTGAACAGAGTATCAAACTCGCTAGTCAAGGAGTGCAGGATCGCTATGCTGAATAGTGATCTATACATCTCATGATTGGTCATTTATGCCTAGAAGATAGAGGTGGATGAAATAAAGGATGAGGAGAGAGAGGCCAATAGGGACAGGACATGAAGTTATGGACAGTTTCAACAGAGGTCAGGTGGAGGACATCATCAACAGTCCCACCAGAGGTTATCAACCCCAGCACCATAATCAACCAGTGTTCCATCTAGATCTATGCGTAACCAGAGGGGTAGGGCATCAAGCTTAAAAGGTTAGGGGTGTCACGCCCCACCTTGGGGGGTATGACTGGCACCTGGTGCCCTACTAGGACCTGAACTGCTAGACTACTGTGCCTAAGTACATCTGGTGCCTGGCTGGCTCTAACTCAGATTCATGGAATCAACGGGCTATATAGCAGCTGTAAATATAGCCTCTGGCCAACTGGGCCTATAGCCACCTATACTGTAACATCAGCTAACCAGAATCTCACTCATGTAAGGAAACCTATGCAGGCCGATAAGGCCACCATGCTGTCTAGTTATCTCTAACTCTATATAATGAATACTGAACATCTACGTGACCGACAAGGTCACCACTACTATCTGAATACGGCCCCACACGGCCAACACAATCAACAACACTAAACAGCGAAACATACACACAGCCCCACACGACCGACACAACTAACCACGGGGAGATATATATACACAATCTACAAACCTCTATGAATACTGATAAGATGGTCGGGACAGGGCCCCGACCTACCCATACTATACAACAAAAGAAAATGAACTACACCTATGAATATCAGGCTACGGATGACAGGAGTTGATGACTCTATGAGTTGGCTGGAATCCCGAGGGATCGACTCCTCGTCTATGAGTACCTGCAGGCAAGTAATGCAGCGCCCCAAACGGGCGTCAGTACCACTAGTATCGAGTATGCAAAGTAAACTGACTATAACTGAATATAAACAACATAACTAGAAACTCTGAACAGTAGGAAATATCTAGAACTGTCTGAACTGATAGAATCTGAAACAAGCTTTCCTGTACTGAGAGTAAGGCAGGAGCATACCTGTCGACGTGGCGATCTGCTGTCT
>JACEIK010004554.1:55782-79109 GCA_018107945.1 Datura stramonium | reverse complement strand
TCCCTACAATTTACATGAGAATGTACTGACATTGTTGGATAAACAAGGCAAAACCGATGCATTTGAGTATCACTTGGGCATATAAATATGCCCCAGATCATGCTGGTCAACAGAGTCATTCTTTTCCTTGTAATCAAGATAGAAATCATCATACCTTCTCTATTCTCTTTGCATTTTTAACTCTTGCACTTTGTGTGAATTCATAGTAGCCAAGTTCTTGGTGATTAATTCCATCTGAGCTTTGATTTGGGCCATGTCTTGATCACGTTCCATCTCCCTTAGTTGCAATTTTTTTGGAACCTGCCTTGAGTAATGTGCACTTCTAGTCTCAGACTCAATGATGTACCAGGCCCTATTGGTCATTGCAAATTTTCCTAGTATTTCACTTGCTTCATTGAAAAGTGTGTGACATAATTGACCCTTCTTCCATGTTGTTAGCAAATCTTATTTGTAGAGATGAGTAACCTTAGAATATTTGCAGAAGAACTTCATCTGGAAGCTTATGATTTGGACACTGTCTTAGTTTCTTTTTAAATCTAAACTACACCTCAAACAGAACTTCCCCTGTTGTCTGCCTTAAGTCGTTGATCTCATCCCTTAGTTTGATCATTCCTAAGGGTGTGAAAAACCTCTCCATGAAAGCTATAGTCAACTCTACCTAGGTAGAAATAGATTAATTTGGAAGCTCATTCAACCACGTTGTAGCTCCCCCAGTCAGTGAGAATGAGAACAACCTAAGTCTGATAGCTTCTTGTGTCACCCTGGTAGCCTATACGCATTGCATATTACGATGAAATTGATTAAGTGTTGGTTGGGATCTTCTCCTTTTAATCTATTAAATAGCCCTTTCATGTTCAACAACTGAATCATAGTGCTAGTGATATCAAATTTAGCATTGGCGAATAGTGGGAGTGGTAATATTTCTTCGTGAATCTAATCTCATCTAGATCAGTATGCTCTCTATAGATACAATCCCTCTTGGTCTGCCGCTACTGCCTAGCCCTTTTCAATTCTTCAGTTCACTGTTCTTCTATTGTCATGACCCGAGTTTATACCCTAGCAATAACATGGGACAAGGAACCCCAACAGGATCCAAGTTGACCCATGGCATAGTAATAGAATAACACTTAACGATACATACATCTGACAAAGCATAACTGATCGGAAGCTAACTTTTAAAGCCAAGACTAACATTTATAGACATAATCTAACAACACGCAATACATAGACTAAATCTGATTAAACATGTCCGAAAGCCTCTACTAATTGATGAGTTGTTGGGATAGGTCCCCAGCTAACTCTCAAAGTCTAAAGACTGAACTACAACAGAATAAGAGCATATACCTTGTCCTCGAAAGATAAGGACTCACCACAATCCTCCGAGATGGAGAGAGGAGCGTTTCTATCTGCTGGGCTGGGTATGGATACCTAAATCTACATCGTGAAATGATATAGCATATGAAGGCGTGCGGTCAGTACTTGGAATGTGCTGAGCATGCGGGAAAAAATGTAAACAACTAAATATGCAAGTATACGATAAGGAAATAACAAAGTACATCGACATAACAAATTTAACATGCAACAATCCTCTTATGAGTCACACACACACACACACACACACACATATATATATANCACACACACACACACACACATATATATATATACATATATAAAACTTTCATATGGATCTCATATCCTGAAACATCATTGAACTCATGCATAAGAGTCAAGTGCTAGACATTTAATAAGAGCCGCAGCTGAGATTAGCATCACACACTGTACTGGATCACTACTGGTAAGTTAGTCTGGTTCATTATATTATGTCTGTTCTAAAGTCTGAACCATGTGGAACTGAATCATACTAATAACATAACTAAGGAAGTCCTTCTCTACTAGGGAATGTCCCGACTGAGTTGGGGAGTCACTCTCTACTATGGAGGATCCCGATTGAACTAGGGAGTCAATCTCTCTTCTATGCATGGTCCCGAGCTAACCAAGGGAAACATTCTCGGCTATGGAGAACCTCTGGCTAACTAGAACATAAGGAGTACTGATCTGGATTATACATCTGGTCTATGCTACTACAGCTAGTCAGAAACATGAACATTCACTGATTTCATCATACAACATTCATTTCGAAAGGATTAGGGCTACTTTCTACTAACAACAAGCCCAATAGTCTGAAATATCATTCTCATGCTTTATCATCATAATTCATATCGTCATGGTGCCAAATCAATATTTCTTCAAACGTCTTACATTAGCGAGCATCTATAGATTCACATCATGCATTACACTTCCACCATTTTCTAGTTCTGAATTTATATCATAGGATCATTTATGGTCCATATATTCAAATTACACTTTAGTATAGATACATTGTTCCACATCCTTATATTTACGAAGCCCATGCACTTAACTTCTACCTTAAGCATTTACAACGAATTCATGGAGAAGCATAGATTTTCATTTCTTAGGACCCATTTCATAATTCACTCCAATTCGTGAGAAAGATGCAATAATTAGGCCATTATCATAGATTTAACCCATACCCAACCAGTTCCATCGAAAACATATTGAAAATACATATTTTACTTTCAATTGATCAAACCCATACACTATATTCTCATCTCAATATATTTAGCAAATAGTATATTCTAATCATTAGGGAATTCTTACAATCGTCACATATTTTTATACATGGATACAAGTCATTGACTCAATTGAGTGGACAACATTAAAACCCCAATCACTGTTCAAGCCATCTCATGAAGAACATTCTATAACCATGCATTTTCACCATCTAACACATAATTCAAGCTATTCAAATAGTTGCATTATCACAATTAGCTCATAGTCATATTGGGCTTTAGAATTCAGGAAGACAGAGGAGAAATCACCAATCAATCAAAACCCTAGGTCATGCTTTTATAGAATAATTGAAATTGGGTTTTTTGATAAAACATTTTGGGCATAAAGATGGAAGAATATCCTTGTTGAAAAACCTACATACCTACTTCGAAGAATTTCCCACTTGAAGTTGACCTTGAAGCCTTTGAATAATCCCTTGAAGAATCCTTGAACCTTGAGAGAGAGGAGGAAGAATGGTTTGAGAGTTATTTGATATAGAATGAGGGTTTAGGCTAGTTATCCCCTTAAAAAAGTCCCATACCATACTCAAAACTACGTAGTTTAGGAGTTAGGACCATAGGATTTTACAAAAACACCCCTAGAAAAACACAAGAAAATTTCACCTAGCAGTCCCCACGAGGCACTCCACAAGTAGTTGGGAGGACAATGACACGTGGGGCCCTGTCGTGTAGTGCACTGGACAACTTCTCAAAATTCCTTCGGCTCAGTTGACGACTCACTTCACGAGTCGTGGTCTGCCATTATGACTCATGGCCTCCTTCCATCATCCCCACTACCTGGGACCCCATCTAGGAACTCTAGCCTCCACCCAACGACTGAATTAATGAGTCGTTGCCTGCCATCATGATTGGTTGGGTCTTCTTTTACCCCCGAAGCCCACGATTCCCTGCCTCTTCTTCCCATGACTTCCCTGACGATTCGTTAACTAACATGATGACTCTTCAGGTCATCCGTGATCACTGGACTTGCTACACCTCTTGACTGCTTCCCACAGGACTAACCATGAGTCGTGGGGTCACGTAATGAGTCATTCCACGACTCGTTCTATGCAAAAATTTCCACCTTCTATCTAAATTCTTTTTTTAAGCCTGGAATCTGATCTTAGAAACATTCGGACTATTACATCCATCAATCCTTCCCATAGAGGAAGGTCGAAAAGCTGGTCCTAGTTTGCCAAATCCTATAAAGGATCAAGCAAAAACAAAACAAAAACATAATTCAAGAAATAAAGATTACACGTTAAGCTTATACACCAATTAACTGTTTCAAAACCATATTCCCCCACAATAGTGCCAAAATTTTATCACGCTCAAAATACACCTCACAATTGAAGTATAAAACGGTCCCTGTCAAATATAGTAACCCAACAAAGGATGGGGTCGATTCCACAAGGAATAAAAAGAAAAAAATATGTTATTGATAAAAATAAGCTAATTTGTAATCAATATTTCGGAAAGGGGGTTTTCAATAAAAATAAGAAAATAACTCAAAGACTATGATGGGTTGTTTATCAAATTATTAAGACAAAACTAGGATTGTGTTCCCCATGATTTCATAACTTTGTAGGCTTTTACTAGTGATCTATCTTGTTGAATTTTGTGTAAGAGTTACGTTTAGTACATCTAACTGTTTCTCAACATAAAAATTAGAATTATCTCCTCTTGGTCTCAAAGTGTATGCGTTGTATATGCCAATAGACATTAGATGCTTTCCACCCGTATCCTCTCGATCTCAAAAATGTGTCAATTTTATCTTTGCAGTAAATCTTGACTTTAACTATCCTCAGTTAGAGCTCAAATTAATTTAGATGAGGGTTATTAACCTCAAATTACCATTGTTCTTCTCTTTTCCTATCTTCAACCTTCTTGGTTGTACAAGTTAAGGATACGAGCAATATAGCATTATGATGAAGAAATGAATAATCCACTCAATTCAACATTCAAAAATCACTATTTTATTGTGCCTACATTCGTTAATCCATCATGGTTCCCAAAACTCTAGCCTAAGAGATTTAGCTACTCATCTTTATGAGAAAATAAGTAGAAGATGTAGAAGAAATCATAATGTCACGACCCGAAATAGGCTCAAATCAAGACATGGGACAAGGAACCCCGAGAGGCTCCAAGTCGACCCATAGAATAAACATAACATCTAACTGAAACATAATAAAGTGGAAGATCAACAAAATTAATAAAGCTGAAGTCTAGTAATCTCATAACATCAGAATACAAAACTTAAGACTAATGTTGATTACATGCTATGTCTGAAAAACCTCTACCACTGACGAGTTGATGGGACAAGACGCCAACTAACTCACTAAAGTCTGAAACTAAAAGTACTAGATACAACTGAAACGAAGGGTCCTCAAAAGATGAGGAATCACCAACTCTGGCTGATAAGCGCTAATGCTACAGGTTTGGCTAATAGCGGGACTGAGCCTGAATATTCGAGCCTGTATCATGAACCGATACATCATAGAGGATGCGGTCAGTATGTGAAATGTACAAAGTATGTAAGGTAAGTAAAATCGCTAAGTGAGTAAAATCATAAACTTGTGCATGTCATAAAACATAATCAAGATAAGATTCTAAGAGTAGGGCTTGCATGCTATTTTATGAAATCATGATATGAACATAACTGAATCGAATGACCCAAAGCTGAAAACGGATAATCATAAGTAAAATTGAACATTAGGTCAAACCTACCGAAAACATGATATCATGACTAAGGAACATGTATAACTAAAATCATGAGTAAGAATGGGAGACTTGTCATATAATCGACATTACCACGATAGAGCTTATTGTTCCCGACTATCACACTAAAGTGGGTAAAGTTGTCCAAAGCCTTGTCAGGGCTAAGGGCGCTACCATGATATTGATATCAAGCTAAAGGCCCCTTGGGGGCAGGGGAAGCTCACAATGGAGGTCCCAAATAATATGAATATACCTACATTGGTGCGTAGTTGTGAGGCATAGGGTTGACTAACCCTTAGCCTACTCGGTGCTAGACTCCCAAAAACATGCATATGCTCTCCATCGTTTTTCAACGAAGCTGAACCATCGTCTAACGACAAGGCTGACTCATAGCATACATGCATAAATCTGAATCATAATATGAGGATCCTCGGGCTCAAACCATACCACAAGCTAAAAATAATGGGAGTCTAGATTTCAAAATTCATGTGGTAAGCTAATACATGAAGTTTTGATAAATCAAGAAACATACTTGATCATATGCACTTGCCCAATACTTAAACCTATTTGACATAAACTTTATCATTCGAAAACATGGACATAGGCATGGGTAATTCGAAATCATACTTTTTTCATATACATCTCATCATGATTGAAAATATATTTCATAGATCTCAACTTTCATGAACTTTCATGGATGGGCATCATAATTTTAAAAATTTGAAAAAATAAATTTATAATTGAAAATATTTTAAAATATGCCCATTAATCATAATTCAACATTAGAAACATGCTTAGATCATACCCATGATTGAAACTTAGAGAATTCACATATTGGATAAAAATCCTATACATTCATCAACCATAATTTCATGAATTGAGATGGGATTGGGCATGGGTGTGCATGGATACCCACATTCATAGCCTTACATACTAGTAGAGATCTGATTTAACACTCCCTTGATTGTCCAATGGAAATTTGGGGAAGAACTTGAGGAATTTAGGCTTGATCATTCTTAGAAGCTTCTAGACTTGCATGCATAGAAGTGAATAGGCCTAAAATGGACTTACCCCTCTTGAAACACTCTATTCTAAGCTTAAAACGACAAAGTTTAGGCCTTAGGAACTTAGGAATTATGAAAAACACTCTTTAAATTTGCATGGAAAAACACAGAGCTAATCCCCACAAGGGACTGGACAACTTGTTGTCACTGACCACGACTCGTGGTCACCTCCTGTCGCCTTCACTGGAATTCCATCTTCATTGGTCACCACCAAGGACACCACGACTCGTGGTGTGCCCAACAACTCGTGGTGACTAGTCGTTAGGGACACTGCCGAAATTATCCATCCTTCAATCAACTCTTTGCCACGTAACACTCCTTGAATCATGGTGTTGACCATGACTCATGGTCACCCCCGTGGCCACCTTAAAACTCAAAATCTCAACCATGTCCAACCTCCTCCCCACGAATCATTGAACGAATCGTGGCACACCCAATGGTTCACTTGATGACTCGTCCTGTGACCTGGTGCATAAAATTTTGTTTTCCCTATATGTCCACTCCCGGGTCTGATCTTAGGGTTTTTGGGGTATTACAATATCTTCCCCTTGGGAACATTCATCCTCGAGTGTGGGAAAATATACTAAAAAGCAGAGAAATGCAATCATCATACTCAAATACTAAACATACAGGATGGAAACTAACGGAGTGACTGACCCTGGACTGAACTACATGACTAAACTAAATTTATGAATCATACATACATTTATTGACATAAAAGAAACTGAGGAACATGAGCTGAGCATGAAACTGAATGGAATGCTAAGGTGGAGACTAATATCTCAAGCTAAAACTGAGCCGAAAGGGAATAAATATGGGTATTTAGCCATCATATCTGCTTCGGCTTCCAACGTAGTTCCCTCAATATGTTGATTCATCCACAAAACCTTGACTGAGGATACTTATTTGTTTCTTAGCTTACAAACCTGAAGATCAAGTATTTCCACTGAAACCTCCTCAGAGCTAAGGCTATCCTTCAGACCTATACTCTCGACCAGAACAATCAGAGCTGGATCACCCAAACACTTTTTTAAGAACGATACATGGAAAACTAGATGAACTGAAGCTAATTTTGAGGGAAACTTCAACTCATATGCTACCTTGCCAACCCATTTCACAATCCGGTACGGACCAACATAACGGGAAGTGAGTTTTATTTCCAAATCTCATCACTCTTTTCTTGGGAGACACCTTTCCAAACATCCAATCATCGACCTCAAACTTAAGTTCTCTCCTGCTCACATCCGCATAGAACTTTTAGCAACTCTGAGCTGTTTGAACCTATCCCTTATAAGCTGAACTTTCTCCAAAGCCTCATTGACTAAATTTTGTCCTATCATTGCAGCTTCACCGACTTCAAACTAACCAATAGGCAATCTACATCTTTTCCCATAGAGAGCCTCAAATGGAGCCATCTGAATTCTAGAATGGTAGTTGTTATTATAGGCGAACTCAATGAGAGGTAAATGATCATCCCAACTACCCTTGAAATCAACCACACATGCCCTTAACATATCCTCAAGAGTTTGAATGGTCCACTCTTCCTAACCATCTGTTTTGTGGTGCCTAACAGCTTCCTTTNCTACCCTTGAAATCAACCACACATGCCCTTAACATATCCTCAAGAGTTTGAATGGTCCACTCTTCCTAACCATCTGTTTTGTGGGTGAAAGGCTTTGCTAAGCTTGACCTGATTACAAAGTCCTTTTTGAAACGATCTCCAAAATTGGGAGGTAAACTGAGTACCTCTATCTGATATGATGGAAAATGGCACCCCATGCAATCGAACTAACTCCCGAATGTATAACTTAGCATAATCCTCCATCAAAATCGGTAGTTTTGACCGGTAGAAAATGAGTTGCCTTAGTCAACCTGTCTACAACTACCCAAATAGAGTCATACTATCGACAAGTGTGAGGCAACTCTGTGATGAGGTCCATATTTATCTTCTTCCATTTCCAAGTAGAGATACTAATGTCGTGGAGCACAACTCCAAGTCATTGGTGCTCAACCTTCACCTGTTGACAATTCAGACACTTAGCCACAAATTCTACTCTGTCCTTCTTCATGAAACTCCACCAATAGACTTCAGGTCACAACATCTTGGTGGTACCTGGATGTATAGAGTATCTGGAACCATGAGCCCCCTGCAACATTCGATCTCTCAAATCATCAACACCCGAAACACACAAGTGACCCTGATATCGAAGCACACCATCTCCCACATTGGATAAGACTTCTACCTTCTGATTCTGAACGACTTCCTTCAACTTTACAAAAATAGGATCCTCATCTTGCCTAACTTTAACTTCGGTCACTAAGGATTATTCTGACCCATTCTGTGAACAATGACACCACCAGCTGTCGAGTCAACAAGATGGACTCCTAGCCCTGCTAGTCGATGTAAATCCTTCACTAACTCCTTCCTTTCCTCATCTATATGGGACACACTCTCCATGGAAATCCTGCTAAAAGCGTCCTCCACCACATTAGCCTTTCCCAAATGATAAAGGACACTCATATCATAATCCTTCGAAAGATCCAACTACCTTGTCTGACGTGGATTTAAATCCTTTTGGGTAAACACGTACTTGTAGGCTTTTGTGGTCCATAAACACATCTACATGGACCCCGTATAGATAGTGTCTCCAAATCTTCAAGGCAAATACTACTGCCGCCAATTCGAGATCATGAGTCGGATAGTTATTTTCATGGACCTTCATCTTCCTGGAAGCATAGGCTATGACCTTCCCGTGCTGTATGAGTACACAGCCAAGGACGATCCTCAATGCGTCACAATATACCACAAACCCATCGGTACCCTATGGTATGGTCAAAACCGGTGCTGAGGTGAGTTGAGTCTTTAACTCTTCGAAGCTCTTCTCACAAGCCTATGACCATTGAAACTTCACTTTATTCTGGGTCAACTTAGTCAATGGGGCTGCAATGGATGAAAACCCCTCAACAAATCTCCGATAATAACCAGCTAAACCCAAGAAACTCGTGATGTTCGAAGGACTCACTGGTCTAGGAAAATTCTTCACTGCTTCTATCTTTTGAGAGTCTACCTATACACCCTCACTTGACACCACATGACCCAAAAATTCCACTTAGTTCAACCAAAACCCGCATTTACTGAATTTAGCATACAACTGGCGATCCTTAAGAGTCGATAACACCACCCTCAACTGAGTGGCATACTCCTCCTCGCTCTGAGAGTATATAAGGATGTCATCTATGAACACAATAACAGACATATCCAAATATGGCTTGAACACCCTGTTCATCAAATTGATAAAATCTGTAGGAGAATTCGTTAGACCAAAAGACATAACTACAAACTTAAAGTGACCATACTAAGTCCTGAAGGCTATCCGCAGGATGTCACTCTCCCGAACCCTAAGCAAATTGTATCCGAATCTGAGGTCTATCTTCGAAAAGAAATTCGCACCCTGATGCTGGTCAAACAAATCATCAATCCTGGGAAGAGGATACCTGTTCTTGATTGTGACCTTATTCAATTGCTGATAATCAATGCACATCCGAATAGAACCATCCTTCTTCCAACAAAGAGAATTGGTGCACCCCATGGGGATTTGCTCAATCTGATGAAAACCTTGTTTAAGAGATCCTTCAACTGCTTCTTCAACTCTTTTAGCTCAGCTAGAGCCATTTTGTAAGGAGGAATAGATATAGGCTGCATATCGGGAAAAAGGTTAATACCAAAATCGATCTCCCGCTCGATAGGGATTCCTAGTAAAACATCTGGAAACACCTCTAGATATTCAGACACTACAGGAACTGACTGGATAGTCGGGGTTTAAGATGTAGCATCCTTAACCCTAAATAGATGGTACACGCAACCCTTAGAAATCATCATTCTAGATTTAAGGTAGGAAATTAAATGACCTACAGGCAAAACTGAATTATCCTTCCACTCTAGGACTAGCTCACCTTAAAATCTGAACTCTACTACATGGATTCTACAATTTATTGAGGCCTAACATGCATATAACCAATCCATGCCGAGGATAACATCAAAATCGGTCATGGCTAACTCTACTAAATTTATTGAGGTGACTTCTGAAGAACTGTGATAGGGAAATTTCTATATACCCGTCGAGCTATAACTGAATCACTGACTGGAGTAGAGACTGAGAAGGGTTCTGATAAGATTTTGGGATTGACTCAGAAACTACTAGCAACAAAGGGCATCACAACAGACAAAGTATCCCCTGGATCTAACAATGCATATACACCAAGGTGGAATACTCGTAACATACTAGTGACTACATTTGGGGAGACCTCCCGCTCCTGATGAGATGCTAGAGCATAGAATCTATTTTGACGCTATCTACCACCCGCACTGGTAGATGCCCCCTGCTGAGCTGGGCGTGCCGATGGAGCTACTGAACTGGAGGCTGGGCCTTAGCCCCTATCTTGACCTGTCTGGCTGCTGGGCAATCCCTAAGCATGTGTCGGTGCTTCCCACACCCGAAATAAGCACGTGAACCTGCTAAGAACTGACCCATGTGTCTCTAGCCACATCTGCTACACTCTAGAATACTGGTCTCTACGGATCTACTACCCTTACTCTTGAGCCTGATGCTTGTCCCCTTTGATCGCGCCTAGATCGGGATGGCACACTCATAGATGACGGCGCTGGGGCTAAAGATCTTTGGTGGGACTGCTGACAGTGTCTACTAGATCTCTGCTGGGAGAATCCAAAGCTATTAGTCCTGGCCCTCTTAGCCTCTCTCTCCCTCTTACTCATCTGCACCACCTTTATCTACTGGGCATACAAGACTATCCGAGCAAATACAATGTCCTAATAAAGCATCACGGCCCGACAATCCTTGACTAAGTAGTCTGCTATACCCATGCATGAATCGGCTCACTCGGGCTCTCTTATCTGACACCATCTCAGGTGGATACTTGGACAGACGAGGGAATTCCAAGGCATACTCCTGAACTGTCATCTTCCCTTTCTTTAGGTTAACAAACTCAGTTGCTTTGATCTCTCTCATCTCACGAGGGAAACCAATCCAGAAATGTGACATGAAACTCATCCCAACCAATAGGGCCTGCTCCAAATTCCCTGCTATCCTTCCATTTCTTGAATCAGACGCAAGCCCTTTCAACTGATACGAGGCTAGATCAGCGCACTCCTCTCCGGTCACCTCATGATCTGGGTTATCTTATTAACCTCATCAATAAACTCATGTGGATCCTTATCCACCTTTGACCTAAGAAACTACGAATGGTTCATCCTCAGAAAATCTCTAATTCTTGCCGCCACCGCATTTCCATTCTTAGGGACATGTGTTATCGCCTATCGATTGAGCTAGATGGTCAAGGCCTGAGCTAGCATTTATATGGCTACCCTAAACTATGCATGGGCAACCTTCTTTGATACATGATCCTCATGGCGTGGTAGGGCCTGCTGGTTCCCTCCTCATTGCCATTCTCATGGCCATTTCCGTTATCGTTTCTTCTTCCGTTAACTCGGCGAGGAGACATGAATCTGCAAATGTGTATAACACGAGTTAGAAGGATAGATAGAATTTTCATCGCATGACATAGATCATGAAAGAAGGGAACATTTCCTAAATGTCTCGTAGCCTCTTCGTCATGTGTGGTGCACTTCACAGCCATGAAAAAGACTTTACTTAACACAGCTTTCAAAAACCCTAGGATACTTCAAAACCTAATGCTCTGATACCAAATTTGTCACAATCTAAACATAGGCTCGGGTCGAGACACGGCACAAGAAACCCCGAGAGGATCCAAGTTGACCCATGACATGAACATAACATCTAACTGAAACATAATAAAGCAGAAGATCAACAAAATTAATAAAGTAGAAGTCTGATAATATCATAACATCGGAATACAAAACTCAAGACTGAAGATGATTACATGCTATGTCTAAAAAGCCGCTACCACTGATGAGTTGGTTGGACAAGACCCCAACTAACTCACTAAAGTCTGAAACTAAAAGTACTAGATACAGCTGAAAAGAATGGCCCTCGAAAGATGAGGACTCACCAACTCTGGCTGATAAGCGCTGATGCTGCAAGTCTGGCTAATGGAGGGAATGAGCCTGAATATCCGAGCCTATATCATGAAATGATACAACATAGAGTATGTGGCCAGTATGTGGAATATACCAAATATATAAGGTAAGTAAAACTGCTAAGTAAGTAAAATCATAAACCGTGCATGTCATAAAACATAATCAAGATAAGATTCTGAGAGTAGGGCTTGTATGCTATTTAATGAAATCATGATCTGAACATAACAGAATATCATAACTAAATTGAATGACCCAATGTTGAAAACAGATAATCTTAAGTAAAACTGAACATTGGGTTAAACCCGCTAAAAAAATGATATCATGAATAATGAACATGCATAACTGAAATCATGAGGAACAATGGGAGACTCATGATATAACCGACATTACCACGATAGAGCTTATGTGGTCTCGATTATCACACTCAAGTAGGCAGAGCCATCCAAAGCCTTCTCAGGGCTAAGGACGCTACTATGATATCGATATAAAGCTGAACATCCCTTGGGGGCAGGGGAAGCTCACAAGGGAGGTCCCAAATACTCTGAATATATCTATGTTGGTGTATAGTTCTGAGGCATAGGGTTGATGACCTTAGCCTACTCAGTGCTAGACACTACTTTCAAAAACATGCATATGCTCTCCATCGTTATTCAATGAAGTTGAACCATCGTCTAACAAGGAAGCTAACTCATAACATACATGCATAAATCTGAAATAATAATATGAGGAGCCTCGGGCACAAACCATACCAGAAGCTGAAAATAGTGGGAGTCTAGACTCCAAAATCTATGTGGTAAGCTAATACATGAAGTTTAGATAAATCATGAAACATAGTTGATCATATGGGATTTCCAAATACTTAAATATGAATATAGACGTGGGTTATTCAAAATCATACTTTCTTCACGTACATCTCATCACGATTGAAAACATATTTCATAGATCTCAACTTTCATGAACTTTCATGGATGAGCATCATATTTTATAAAAATTGAAAAGATAAATTTATAATTGAAAACATTGTAAAATATGCCCATTAATCAGATTTCAACATTAGAAACATGCTTAGATCATACCCATGATTGAAACTTTTAGAATTCACAGTTTGGATTAAAATCCTATAGATTCATCAACTAGAGATCTAATTCCACACTCCCTTGATTGCCCAATGAAAATTTAGGGAAGACCTTGAGGAATTTAGGCTTGATCACCCTTAGAAGCTTCTAGACTTGCATGTATAGAAGTAAATAGACCTAGATTGAATTTACCCCTCTTATAACACTCTATTCCGAGCTTAAAATAATGTAGTTTAGGCCTGAGGAACTCAGAAATTACGGAAAAGCCCTTAATAAATTCACAGGGAAAAACACACTACCAGTCCCCATGAGGGACTGAATGACACTCCATCACTAACCACAACTCGTCGTCACCTCCTATTGCCTTCAACGGAATTCCATCTTCATTGGTCACCGCGAGGGACACTATGACTCGTGGTGTGCCCGACGACTCATGGTGACTAGTCGTTAGGGACACTGCCAAAATCATCCATCCTTCAATCAACTCTTCGCCACGGACCGCTCCACGAATTGTGGTGCTAACCAGGACTCATGGTCACCCCCGTGGACACCTCAAAACTAAAAATCTCAGCAATGTCAAAGCTCCTCCCCATGAGTCACTGAGTGACTTGTGGCTCACCTAACAGGTCACTGATGACTCATCTTGTGACATGGTGCAGAAAATCCTATTTTCATCGCTTCAACTCCCGAGTCTAATCTTAGGGTTTTTGGGGTATTACATATAATTAAATACTTCCAAGAATAACTGAGTAGAAAATCTCCAAAACTATATTGAATCACAAGAACTTGATGAAATTCCACCAATTGTCAACTAAACTATTACACAAATTCGCAAAGTATAAATTGTGCAACACTAATACTATGTTTTAATGTGAAGAATTGGACTAAAAGTTGACTTCCAATCTATGTGACACCCTTAAGAAATAGAAATAAAGGGGTGTTTATATAGTAGATTAAGACTTCGTTGTTATTTCTTAGATCGGAATAGGATTTTGCAGCTACTGTTCCTATTAGAATTGGGATTTGACTTTTTTGGTCGCCTAAACTTGCATGTGCCTCGTGCCGCCCATAGCACTGTTATGACTAGCTTGGTGCAATGCTCCTTTTACCATCCTTGCCTATGCGTCGCATATGACATAACACAGGAGTGCCTGCATGATGCCAACTTCTATATACTCGTTCCTTCAATTTCTTTTTGCCATTTTTGCTTTTTTAAGCAACATTTAAGCCCAAATTCATCACTTTAAGTCATGAAAATATCTAATCATTCTCATTAGCTCTTTTTCACAAATATATTATAAAACACAAGCAAACACACATAACTTTTTCTTGAAACATAATAAAGAATGGGAAAAATATGGCTAAGAAATGCGTAAATTTACCCTTTATGAAAGATCATCGGGGAAGACCTCAGGAAACTAAGTATGAACTGTCTGACGTGATGGGATCTCAACAATAGAGTTTCTCACTCTAAGAAAATGATAGACACACCCTTTAGAAATTAACTTTATTGTCTTAAGGTATAAAATAAAATGACCCGTAGGCATAATGGGACTATCTTCCCAAACTAAAAATGGCTCCTCAGGAAATTGGAACTCTACTACTCGAGTCCTACAATCAAATATGGCATAATAGGAACATAACCAATTGATACCTATAATAACATCAAAGTCCACCATATCTAGCTCGATCAAGTCAACTGTGGTGTGTCTATGATAGACTGAAACTGTACAATCTCTATAGATTCTCTTAGCTAGAACTGGCTCACCAACTGGAGTATAAATACTAAAAGGTTTGAACTGATCATACAATACATTGGCAACATCCTTTAGTTGATAAGAAGTAAACTTGACTCCTTTGTTTTTTGTTAAGTGCATCTTTCTCTAAATTCTTATGGTTCTATCGATAAAGTTCTGCGCTCTTCCTCAACCTTTAGACCTTGTGAACACTAGTGGGTTTATTCTATAGAAACTCACTAATCCTTGACATTCTTGTCTATTTTTTTTCTTATCTTTATCAAGGTGTTGGGCATAGAACACTAGTATGGAGATATCCATGTCGCTAAACAATAATATACCCTTACACTCCATCTTTATATGATTATCCAGACTGGACATAAACTCCCTCAACTAGCTTTTATATCTAGCACTATCTTCGGATCACATCTAGATAACTGAGTGAATTGGAGACTATACTCCTTCATTCTCTTGGTGCCTTGCTTCAAGTTCACAAATTCTTCTGCATTAGCTTTTCTTAACTCCTGTAGAAAGAAACGATTCGAGAGAGCAACCTATTCGTCTAACTGGTGTTGCTCGTTGGAGCATGTGAATGCGCAAGTTAGGAAATTATTTTCATAGAGTTAGACTCTTTCGTACAATCTAGAATATAAAAGAAGAGAAGTATTTTGTAACGCTTTGTAGTCTCCTTATTATTGAGGTGGCACACTTCACACAGATAATAAGAATACTACCAGAGGCAGCTTCATAGACACCCTAGGACTCTTTGAAAACCTAAAGCTCTGATACAAGGTTTGTCACCCCCTGGAGCTATACCCAGGGTGTCGACTAGCACTCAGACCACTGTCGTGATCCAAGTGAACCCTTGGCCTAGCTTACTATCATTTTATATCCCAATAAACAATACGGATGCTGAAACATAGTGAGCTCAATATAATAAAAGAGAATCTATTCTATACCTGAAATAAATGTTAAGAAGTAACATTATCGACTCAACATCTAACTCTACCTATGAAACCTCTATAATGTACAAGGGGTGCCAAGAAAAAGCTTCATCGGCTAACTCAAGCTCAGAAAATAGAATTACTCAATCAAGACTATGATGCACAGAATGTAGGAGGCCTAACCAAATAGCTGGATGAAGTGATGTCTAGCGAAACATCCCTTAATGTGCCTGTCTACTTGAGTCTACATCATAATATGATGTAACACAAAAAAGGGCATCAGTACATGGAATGTATGGTGTAAAATAGCTTAATGAAACAATGTTAGCAAGAATATCTCAAGTGAAGGACATAACTGGAATCAATAAACTTGACATGAAACAATAAAGGGGAACCGTACTTTGGAACTTAATATGATGCATAGGACACAATATGAAAATGTGTAAAATAATTTATTCAATAAAACTTATGCGTCCAAACATCTATATAGACACATATGCATGTAAAGTATATCAATAGTAGGATGGGTGGAAGTTTCTCATAATCAACACCATCATGAATGAACATATGATTCCTAATAATCTTGCTTAAGTTGGCTGCGCCATCCAAATCCTTGTCAAGGTAGAGGATGATTGCAATCTGGGATCACTAACAATCAAAGTCCTTATGAAGGACTATCTGTGGAGTCTCCCAAACCAACGCATGATTCTTACCTATATTGGCGAAGTAGTTATGAGGCTTAGGAGTTCTTTGAACCTGATCACCCACTCGATGTTAAATACTCCTTCCAAAATAATATTGCTCATGTCTAGTCAAATGCCTTTCTTAGGAAACATCAAAATATCATTATAAATAACTTTAGATATATCATATATTGAATATTTAAGATCATATGTAGAGCCTTTCACGTACAAAAATCATATTTAAACTTTTTACGAGCCTCTCACTCAAAACATAGATTAAAACATCTTTAAAACATCATAAAGATCCTTTCGCTCAAACATTGCTAAAAACTTTACTTGGGAGTCTTGACTCCAAAACCTTTCTTTAAAAACATATAAGCCTTGGCTCAAAATCATCTCATGACTTTCAAAAATAAGACTTTACTTAATTTTTTAAAAATCATGCAAAAAATCATATCTTTATGCTAAGATCTCATCATGCATACTCTCCTGAAAATATGTTCAATCTTTGTGAAAATAATGCATTTACTTCAAAAATACATTCTTTCAAAATCATGCTTTCATGCAACTAGGGTTCATAAAATAAGAGATATGAACCAACCTCAACAAACAAGAATCAAGAATAAAGAGAGTTTGATCAAAAATAAAGGGAATAGGATTAGAATCAAAAGGCATCAATAAACAACTCAATATGAAGAATCAATAATGGCAATTCAACAAAATAGATAGAGAAAAAGACAATTCGGGAATTGGGTAAAAACCCTAGTTTTAATCTCAATGAATTCTTGAATAGATGAAGTGTATAAGGATAAATGGGAATCCTTATTTAGGTTAGCCTTACATAACTGGAAAAATAGAACCTTAGATTTAAGCTTGAAGAATCCTAATTTGGAGAAGAAGACTTCCCAACTTCTTCAAGAACTTGAGAGCTTTTATCCTTGATTCTAATTGGAATGGTGAGGAATGAGTGTTTAGGATTTAGGAGTACTTAAATAATACCTTTAAGAATCTCAAAACATCTGGGTTTAGGAAATTAAATAGTGGGAATTTTCTAATAACCTTAAGATCGTCTTTGGTAACTTCATACGTCATTGACTTTGACCCGTCCCATTACGATACGTCACTTGACAGTGCTTCACTACACTACTCATAACTTTCTTACTCCAAACTCTGGTTAATGCCATTGGATAATAGACTTAAAGGGCTTCAATTTGACGGGTTGAGTCACTTAAAAATGCTTTTTAAATTGGGAGTTATGGTAATTTGAAGTTGACCCTTGTAAGAACTTATAGGAAAACTCAATTGGTAAGAAGGCTCTCAACTCAACTTTGTACTAGAGGTTCCTTATGACCTTAATTTGTATCCAATTTACTTATCACACTTAAGAATTAATTTTAACCCCTAGTTTTCATAAAATTCATCTAGTTCGGGTCTATATACATACCTAGAAAAGTTTCAAACATAGCTAAAAGTTTGGGGCATTACAGGTGCATGTTGACGTGTTCACGGATCATAAAAGCTTTCAATATGTGCTTGGTCCAAAGGACCTGAATTTGCGACAAAGAAGATAGCTTGAGCATCTAAAGGACTATGACATGTTTCTTTATCATCCGGATAAGGCTAATATAATTGTTGATGGTCTTAGAAGGTAGTCTTTGGGAAGTGTATCTTATATGGAAGACGGAAAGGAGGAGTTGGTTTGGAGATGTCCATTGACTTGCCTGCTTAGGGGTTTACATTACGTATTCAGCATGGTGGTGTCATTGTTAAGAATGGTTCATACTATTTATTGGTGTCAATAGTTAACGCAAAACTAGATGAGGATCCTATCTTGGTTAACTTGATGGAAGGAGTTCAGAATTAGGAAGTGGAGGTTTTCTCCCATAGGGAAGATGGTGTACTTCGATACCAGGGACAATTATGTGTTTCAAATGTTGATAATTTGAGAGAACGGATGTTTAGGAGGCTCACAACTTTCATACTCCATCCACCCATGTGCCATCAAGATGTACCAGACCAGTGGGAAGTCTAGTGGTGGAATGGAATGAAGAAGGATATTGCGAAATTTGTTGCTAAGTGTCCACATTGACAACAAGTTAAGGTTGAGCACCAAAGACCAGGAGGCTTGATTCAGGATATGAGTATTTCTACTAGAAAGTGGGAAGATATAGGTATAGACTTCATTATATGTTTGCCTCGTACGCACAGACAACATGTTTCAATATGGGTGATTATAGGTCAGATGACTAAGTCAACATATTTCTTACCAGTTAAGACTAAAAATTTAGCTGAGGATTATGCTGGACTTTACATTTAGAGTTAGTCGGGTTGCACGGAGTTCCTATCCATCATTTCTAATAGGGGTTCTTAGTTTATGTCACAATTTTGGAAGTCATTTCTGAAGGGCCTTGGTATTCAAGTTAAGCTTAGCACAACTTTTCACCCGCAAATAAATGGTTAACTTGAGTGGACCATTTAGACTTTAGAGGACATGTTGATGGATTATGTGATTGACTTCAAGGGTAATTGGCATGATCATTTACCTCTCATTGAGTTTTCTTACAATAACAGTTACCACTTCAGTTTTCAGATGGCTCCGTTTGAGGTTCTTTATGGGTGAAGAAGTAGATCACCTATTGGAGGATTTAGGTTAGTCTACACTGATATGGCCAAATTTGATTCATGAGGCTACAGAGAAGGTTAGACTTATTAGAGAACGGCTGAAAATAGCTCCAAGTTATCAGAAATCCTATGCCGATGTAAGGAGGAGAGAGCTTGAGTTCGTAGTTGATGATTGGGTATTTTTGAAGGTGTTACCCATGAAGGGGGTGATGAGATTTTACAATAAGGGGAAACTCAGTCCCCGATATATTGGTCCTTACAGTATTTTAGATGCGTTGGCAATGTGGCTTATGAGTGGTAGTTGCTCGTGGAGTTAGCTTCAGTGCATCTATTTTTTGATGTGTTCTTGTTCAAAAAGTGCATTAGCGATCTTGTTCTAGTTGTACTAGTAGAGCATTGGTGTGAAGGATAGTCTCACTTGTGAGAAGGTTCCTATTGAGATTTTTGACTGTCATATTTGGAAGTTGAGGAACAAGGAGGTCACTTTAATGAAAGTCCTTTGGAGGAACCAACTTGTACATGGTGCTACTAGGGAAGCCGAAGGAGATATGATGGCCAAGTACCCTTAACTTTTCCCTTCCAGCTCAAATTCAACATGAGGTACTAGTTTCTTCCTTAGTACTCTACTCAGTTTCATGTTGGTTTTTTTAAACTTAAGTACCTCTCAAGTCTTAGTATTCATACATGTTTCATGAATTCAGTTTAGTAGATATATCTCAATTTAGAATCAGTCACTCCATCAGTATTTAGTCCATAACATTTAGTATTAGAACTGCAACTCTTTCCCTATCTTTCAGCTCTATTAGACTCCATTCGAGGATGAATGTCCCCAAGAGGGAGATAATATAACACCCCAAAATTCCCTAAAATTAGACCCCAAACTGGAGTAGAAACCAACAGGAAAATTGGAATTTTCCCTCAGTACATCCTTAGAACATCTCATAGTATGGAGGTATGGGTCATGGTAGCTATCTGTGGGATGAAGATCAGAGAATAACCAAAATAGTCTTGGTAATCATGAATAGTACCTACAAATCGTGATATGTAGGTACGATTCATAACTTTTTTTCATGAGAAGAGGTATAGAGACTAATCAACCTGATTCCAATGACTATGAGGGGTCACCACAAGTTATGGTTAGTCACCCCGAGCCGTGATATGACCCGTGGCACTGGACAAGCAGATTTTAAGATTTGGGTTTCCAAAAGTATTTTCATAACTTTTTATGCTTTTAACTGCTAAAATTGATCTTTTGGGTTTCCTAAGGGGGGTATTTAAGGGTTTTACTTAGCCTAAACTCCCATTCTTGTCTCCTAACACTGTAGATTGAAAATCAATTCTCAAGGATTCTCAAGGAAGCTAGGGTTCCTCTTCTGAAATTCTCTAGGGTCTGAATCCAAGTCAAGAAATTAGTAAACCTAGTATGTGGAATCGTGATTGAGAGATGTTTTCCACCCTCAATCCCAATATCAAGTCCAATTTTATGAATTCAATTCTCTCATGTCTCTAATTATGATTTTCATGAATTTCTAGGGTTAGATCATTTCTATGCAAAAAGACTATGATCTTTTATGAAATTTATGCTCTCATGATTCTACTTAAGTATTATGATTTTGATTACATGGATTTCCATAAAAAAACTCTCACAATTCTCTATTTTAAAGTTAGCATGATTTATTCAAGTATGTATGAATCTCAAGAATACCATGTTTATGTATTATGGCTGATTTTTCAGTATTGTTTTCTTGGCTAGTTCACGTATGTCAAGGAATTTATAAATTTATCATGTTATTTTTAACTAATCCATGAAAAACTCCATGTTTTAATAACGATTATGAGCACTATGTATGTTTTAAATAGTATTTATCACTAAGTAGGCCAGGGTTCAACTCACCCATGTCTAGAACTACATGCTACCATAAGATAAGGGGTCCTCGCCAGCAAAAAGTGTCTCCCTTGCTCTTAGAGAAGGGGTCCTCACCAGTTGAGTATCTCTCTTACTCTATTGGGCTGATGAGGGATATCATGCCTTCATGGTTCTTACCCTTGGCAAGGAATGGACACCTTTCTAACCAGGGGTATCACTTAGAGTATGTCAGTTATGAGAATCTCCTACTATTCCACATGATTCATGTTTCTTCATGTTCATGTTTTATGATAATGTGAATTATTGTATTTTTGACCCATTGATCAGTTTATGAGTTTTACTTATGATTTCAAACATGTTAAGCTTTATGATATCATTTTGAAAACCTTGGGTCATTATACTTTATATTATGATGAAAAAATCATGTTTTATGACTATCTCACGATCATGATTTATAAAACATTGTCCTTACTCTCGTATTTTGCTTATCCACTATATAAATTCAAAGTATTGATTGCATACTTTTTGTTCTAAATCGTCTCATGATATAGGTTCGGGTGTTCAGTCTCAGGCCTGCTGCTAGATTCGCTCTTGTCCCAAATTAAGCTCAGTTATAGTAAGTCCTCATCATTTGAGTATGAAAATTTTGTCTTACATCTTCTTTTTTCATTTCAATTAGAGACTTAGTAGAGATAGTTGGGCGCTTGTCCCTTCAGTTCTTCTTCAGTTTAGAGGCTTTTCAGATAATGATGTATACGTGTTCTGCAGTTTGGCCTGTTATTATAGTCTTACATTTTATGAGATCTTAGACATATTTCACTATATCTTATGAAATACTTCCACTTTGTTGTATGTCTATGCTTATGCTATGCATGTACCACGAGTTATCTTGGAGGCATTCGTAGTTCTAGGTCCCGTCTCGTGTTTGGGGTCTATGCTTAGGTCATGATGAAATATCCAAACGAGATTTTGTTTTGGGGAGGAACACATATTTCAGACTGATTCACGACATATTGTAAGTGTGGAACACATTATTGCATACAATTGTTGAGAGAAGCATCAAGTTCTTTTTATTTTATTTAACTTTTCAAGATTTGTCAAATAATTTTATCTTTTGTAAGTGATCATTATGACTTGTTATATATATTATCTTATTATTTCTTTGAACATGTGCGGCTAAATTCCTTAGCTAGGATTGTGGGAACCATGATGGATTAAAGGACGTAGGCAAACATAATGTCATCAACTTGCTTGACCAAAGTTGTTGAAGTTAGAAAAAGAGATTAACAATGGAAATTTGAGGATACCAACCCTCATCTAATTGACTTGATCATTAATAGAGGATAGTCAGCCCAAGGAAAGGAATATGATGAGGGAAAAAATATGAACACCTAAATTCCAAAAGGATTAGAGTGAAATTCGTCTATGTAGGTCGAGAGACGTTAGATGAACATAATCATTAGTCTTGCATGAAATTCACCAGGATGGCTCACTAATAAAATAATCATTCTATGTTATGAAATCATGGGGAACACAATCCTAGTTTTTTCTCTTATATTTGTTACAAATTAAACCATAGTTCAAATTGCTTCTTTTTATTGCAACCCCCTCTAAAATACTGACTACCAATCAAATTACACACTGTTAACATATTATTTCTCACCTATTCCCTGTAGGATCGATCCCAACCTAGTTGGGTTACTATATTTGAAAATGACCTCTTTATATTTCATTACGAGGTGTAATTTAGGTGTGATCATGGGCGTTAGTATAAATAGTCTTTTTAATAAGTTTTCTTGGGAAGAAGACTTTTATAGTAGAGCATACCATATTTTGAGAACATCAATTGATGTTTGAAGATTAATTCCATACATTGAATGTTCTCTTTCATCTATAAAACTATAAGTG